>PNEQ01071650.1:0-13380 GCA_003012365.1 Medauroidea extradentata
TTGTCACAACATTTGTTTAGACTATTTTTTGAATACGGCCCAAACTTCTTTTAAATTAGTGTCGTAACGTGATCGTAAACTAAAATAAAATGATTAATCGATTTTCTGCTGCAGATATTTATACTATAACAGCATTTATTTTTAAATAACTATACACTTTCTGATTCAACTACTCAAGACAAACAAAATAAAGTTCACATAACATAAAAATGTTTACTAGAAAAAAAGTTACACCAACTGAAAGCCAAAGTGGTCGTATAGCTGAATCGCCATCTTTGAACGCCATTTTGAGACGGAAAGCTACCGATTTCGATGTCCGCGTCTCGATATTCGTAATCAGCGGTATCAAATTAACAAAATATGTAAGTCTTAGCTTTATGTTCGAGGTGAGCCCACAAATGCTTCTGGCTCATAGTCTATTTCTGGTGGGAGTATTCAACTACTCTCGTTGGCATATTCATTGGGTTCAGGTACAGGTGACAAGGCTTGTCAGCAAAGTGCCGGTGAGATGTAAAATATGCAATGTCAGACCCAACCGCAAGACGAAATGTTCTGCACGTGTAGTGGAATGAATGTATCATGCTCAAATTAGAGCTTAAAACCTCGACTTAACATTACAAAGCATCGAATGTGTAGAACTGTTAAAATGTACTGAAGTTACACGAAGAAGAGTATACCAGCCTTCCTGCCCATATATGAACCCTTACCTGGTTTGCGTGTTGGATGCACAAAAGCGAAGGAGTGCCTAGGACTACATATGGGTGCGCCTAAGTGTCCTATCGCTCCTACACGCAAATTGACGCTTAGTGTTTCTATAATACAGCTGGAGCTACGGTGACTCTATCATACAGTTGATAGCAGAGCACAACGTGGGAACCTTTGTTAGTTTTGTATTATTCTCAGCAATATATTTCGAGGCATAGATATGCGAGAAGGCTGTAATTAATTCATTTTGGAAAGCTCGGAAACAGAACTTCCAATGCGCGTAATGTTTTTGAAGTTATTCTCTGAAAGATGCTACATTACGAACACGTATAATAATTTCCATCAACCATCCTGCATTTATAAACTAAGTCGCAGTAATGCAGTTCAGCAGCAATGAAGGTGGGAACCTGAAGATCTTTTGTCAGTGCACGGACGGGGTCAATTCATTACGGAGTTGCTAATAAGCGGAACAGGTTCCAAACCCAAGTTCTAGACAACGATTCTAGCCCGAAAACATTCTCGAATACGGAACTCCAAGATGCATACTCGTCGAAATCCTGAAGTCTGGTACGAATTTATCTGGTAGTTCAGTCGGCGTAGTTCTCTAAGGTCTATTTAATAGCCAGTTGATTGCTTGGGCTTTCTGTGCTAATGTCATTTCACCTTCGTTCCCTCAGTCACTTAGCTATTCAGCTGGCATTGAAACAAAGAAAAATATTATAAGTGTCCCAGAAATTATATCCTTTCTTTGTAACTTGGGCAACAGTGACGTGATGCAGTTTTAATCACTGGAGTGTCACCCAATCTGTGGCATTCTATATACCACATCCGCTTGTATAGGAAACATGAATCAAAACACTTTGTTGTAAGAGGTAGTGTGATAGCCTGTATTAGTGTGACATCAGATCACCAACCCATTGCACAGTTCTTTCAAAGATCATAATAAGAAGGCAATTCAAAGTCTTACAGAAGCCCTTTACCAGCACAAAGTCTGAAAACCGTGAGTGCTTTGAAGTGATAAGTAATAAGTATCCAATGCGCGCGTCGCACCCTCATCTATAAACATACTCCAATATATAAGCTTCCATGAATATCCGCGTAGGTTATTTATGGTAAAATAAACATTTTTGAAATTCTGGTTATTAGTTTACCTTCTACCAATTTGTATGTTCCCAACTTGTGTATACAAACGTAATGTTTTTTTTTTCTTATTAATTACCCTTCTTGTCAAGACAGTCTTTGAAATTGCTCGTGTTACCCGACTCGTGAACAGTCTATGTATTATTGATAGCCTGAGCGTAAACAAGATAGCGAATCGTTAAGGACGATTAACAAATGCCTGCGTGCTACCACATCATCCACTAAGTGCACAATTATGTTCAGTACATTTGAGAAAAAATTTTTTTTGATAGATTTTTCGCTTATTTTCATAGCAAAATTTGTGATACATTGGGGCAAAAAAAAGGTTGTAAATCAAAAGTAGCTGATCTTCGATATCGATATTAGATTGCGTTTAAAAACTAAGCTTTTTACAGTCTAAACCACAATAAAATTACCAAGCAAGGCCTTAAAATCAACTTATCTTCATCGACGTCTTGAAGGGAACGTTGGTCATGGCAGTATAGTGGTCAGAATACTCAGCTCACATCATGGTGATGTGGGTTCGATTTCAGGCTGGAGTCGTTCCCGATTTTTGCACTTGGGAAACGTGGCTGACGTTGCCATTGGTCGGCATGTTTTCTCATGCATATTAAGCGCGTGATAGACGACCACCTTAAAGAAGCTTATACACCTGACGCATGAACGGTGTTGTAGAGTGCAACGCCTATTATTTACTACGCGAAACAGCTAAACTTATTCACGAAAAGAGAACCCACCGTTTAACTTGGCTTCTATCAATTTAAAAATGCAACATGCTTATTAGAAACATGTTTTTGGCACCTCTCAAAATGACTAAAATCGTTTTTTTAGACAGTTGTAACTGGAAAAATTCCACCCGGATTCGTAAAACACAACGTTGGAAGCATGCGTTGGACTTCACTACAAACGTCCCACAAATACAATTGTAGAGTCGCCACTGTAAGTATCATAAAAAAATAGTAGTACGAAAACACTTCACGCCAGACGGGCGCCGCGAATAGAAGCGATGTTGTTACCGTCGAGTGTGGAAAGCTCAACCTTATCGCTTCACTGTCTCCGCACATCAAACGCGGAAAATTACATTCGTGTGAAAAGGGTGGGGGAGGGCTACTTCCTTGCCTGCGTTCAAGACCTCGTGTCGCCAAAATCTGTTTCATCACTTAGCTTGGAAAGGAAGCGAACGCGTATGGTTTCCGGCATCTAACGCGAGGAAGACAAAATCAAATCGCTGGTTGGTCAGCCACGTGACTATGGCGTGAACCTGCAGGAAGAACTAACACCACAGCAAGATGCCATATATGACGGCAGCTCGACAGCTTCTAACCAAGGTCGCTCTCTCTTCTAAACACCTATCAAAGAAGCCGGGACATTCAAGGTCCTTGACTAGGAAGTCCGTGGAACAGACTACACCCCTTTTTTTTTAAAGAAACTATTCCACATATGCCTAATGTGTCTATGCGCGAAAAGAAAATACACTCCAAACGATGATTAAAGAGTCGTTTCAAAGCATCACGTCGATTAGAAAAATCATTTCTGAGCTCCTAAAAATGGCTAAAAACAGCTTTTTTCAACCTGTTATATCTAAAAAAAACTACTTGCGGGATTCGTGTGAAACTAGTCCAGGAGCATGCAATGGACTTTGCTTAAATCTTTCCACAAATAAAAAGATGGGGTCACGACAGAAAGTGTCAATCAGGCGAGTGTTCTACGATACCACTGCACGCCATTTCAGTGTTTTGCGGTAGAGGTGATACCGCGCCAGATGAGACGGGCAACATCGCCCTTGGCGCTGAGCTTCACCCACACAAACACACGGCCAGTAGGCGGGCACCTTAAGGACATGGGCCCGAGTTTCTTCGCATTTAACGATAATTATTTTTAAAAACATAAATGGGAGCCGATATCGTAAAATCGCTTCGTAACTTTGTTATGGCTGATTTAAACTGCATACTATAATTTTGTCGAGTCAGAAGACTGCTAAATAGTTGCTAATTAGTTCATTAACGAAATTTCCTTTTAATTCATAAATTAGCTATACTCACCATACAGTTTGTCTCGAAAAATTACATTGCATAGTAAAACAAATTTGCAAAAAAGTTACGAAGCAATTTTACGATATCGATTCTCGTATGCATTTTAAAAAATAATTCTCTAGGAAGCCGAGAAACTCGGTCCCAAGCCCTTAAGAGGGTGTGGTACATAAATCAACGCTAAAACCATTAATTTATAACTGTAGGTTTCTTGAAGACAATTTGCGAAAATTAAACAATAGCAATCCTAGACAATAGTTTGAGCCAACGTTTTAAACTAAATTGTTTCCAGTCTCTGACGCCGGAACCTCGTGCATTTAACTGCGGCGCAAGAGATCACGCGTAAGGAATTAGTAATTCTGGAGGAATACTTACTCATAAAGTTGGCAAATACCATTATCTAGGATTGTCATTGAGTATTTTATCCATATTGGCTTCGAAAAAAGCGTAGAAATCAAATTCTGTTTTCAGTCGTTATTTATCTACCACGCACTCTTTTAAGTATACTGTGTGTGATAGGAGCAGGTATTCAATAACATGTGTTGGCGACAGGTATCGTCCATGAACAGTTCCTGAGCAATTACTGGTCTTATCCATCTCTGGACTTCGTAGTGGTCGTTAGCGGCGGAATGTTGCTGGACATACAGCAGCGGCGAACAGAAGCGGACGATGAGTCGCACATGTGACCTTGAAATTCCAGTCAGGTAACCTCACTCCAGCATGTGGGGTCGCAGCGATTCGGAGGGCCTTGTGTGGCCGTCATCCAGAACTCGATTTTTACTACCTGGCGGAGATTAGCCTTACTCCGACAATTTTCACTGAATTGTAGTAACATGATTCACGGACACTCAGAACGCAAACATTGGCTGTTTATAACGTGCTTCATGTTTCTCTGTCCACTCAATATTCTTATGGAAAAAAAAAGTGTTCAGGATTAGTCATGACGAAGTGTGTTAATTCTGTGTGATGACAGCTCATAAAATATTAGTCGAAAAGGGATTTTTAAATTGTTGTGAGTATAGTTTGTAATGATACCTTAAAATCGGCTTTCAAATTATATTCCTTTGAGTTAAAACACTATTTGATATTTCGTTGGTTGATATTAAGTACAGTAGTATTTTATTTCATATATAAAGAAATGCCATCCCAAGGTCGATTTTCTGTTTAATATTAATAAACTGAGCCCGGAATGGTGTCTAAACAATAAAGGCTTACATGGTCGCCATCTTGAATTCCACTGGTGTTGAAGAACTGGAACTACTTTTATATATATCCATTCGCCCAATATAACGGATACATTGGTACGACTTGCACATCAGTTGTGCACAGCGTTAAGTTCACAGCATAATAGGCTACATCCCACTCATCCTACATAAGATACTAATTATTTCATGTTTGAGTGTGTGCGTGTGTGTGTGTGTGTGTTGGTGTGTGAGTATGTGTATATACAGGGTTACGTGACCACTCACGTACGTAAAAGTGTCAATTGTAAAACGCTGACACACCTACAAAGGGAGGGCGGGGGTGGAGGAAGCAAGTGCACATTGACACAATGGCCTGGGAACAAAAGTGGCCCGACGTCTGTAAGATTTTTAAAATTGTATTTGTGTCTTTACGTATGTTACGTAAACACACGAAACATGAGTTACTGGTATTGTTAGATGTTCAGCAAGAGTAAAGCAAAATGAAAATGTAAATCAAAAGAAGGGAAGGTAGATCAGAGATGGCATGAGGCACCGAAGAATACATGCATAGTGACCAAGAAATCCTGTCGGCGACTCTGGTAAAACAGATCTAGTGAGTCATCTAAATCACATTGCGATGTCATAACTACAGTTTTACGCCAGTCAGTTATCATTTTGATTTTAATCTAACAAATTACCAAGGACGTGTTTTCAGTATGCAGTAGTGATTTAGTACATTGTTATACGGCCCGATTTAGTATAGCAAATTTATAATTGTTTGGTACTTAATATATCGGTTTTTAGTACACAGTGAAACTTTGTAAACAATGTATACGTTCCAACTGAACTGAACCACACTAACGTACCAACCCATAAAGAATATCATTCATGAGTCAATTAAGTCATATTGTTGTCATGCCTGTTTCACTTTTACGCCAACAATTTATTGCTCTATACTGATAAACAAAAAAAGTCATACACGTCATTGCACAGTAGCATATATATTACACTTCTAACAAGGAGGTGTATGACCGCTTGGGTGAGTGGTTAGAACTCCTGACATAAGGTCCCGGGTTCGATTCCCAGTCGAGAAGGAAAATGTACAGTTACCACTACGGGTTCAAGACTGAGTGTTATGTTGTCCCCTCATCCCCATACTGCGGAAGGCAATAGCGAACTAACGCAGTATCATTCTCGCCTAGTCTCTCGTCAGGTTTTCCACTGAGGTCCAAACCAGTCCCTAGGGGTGAAACCCATTTAGGTCAACAACAAGACGGTATGTAATAAAGCTTCCATTCATAAGTTGCTGCCAACATTTCCACCATCGAAGTCAACGTGACGTGCCAGTCGTCGTTCACGTTCTGCACACAGTTGTGGACAGAGGTTGGTTCTCGCAGGTGCTCAGGTAACCGTGACACAGCTACAGCAGCTGAGAGAAGCAGACAACCACACTTGGGTCAGCGACCCACCCAGCGCATGCACCCTTTCGCTTTCTCTTCACCCTCGCCTCGCTCAATGAAATGAAATGGACCGGTCACTGGACGGCCGTGAAAGTTATCTGTCGGCCGGTGGCCACTGACTAGGATGTGATGACACCGGCACTGCGTCCCATGATACGCTGCTGTCCCCTATAATTACTTTTATTATAAATATCATTATTTCGAGCCTGTTCAGAACAAAATGTAATAATATTATGTGGCTGCCTGCCTCGCAGTCCTGGCGATGGTAAGAATATGGACTGAGAGGACAAATCGTATCAGATGGCACAAAGTCAACTTTCATGATATCGATTTTGAAGAGAAATAATTTTCCGTATTGGGAAGAGGAGCATAACGGGAATAAAAAGGTTGAGAAAAAATTATGAGATGTTTACTAGTGTTTTTTCGGGAATAAAACACATATTTGTTTATTGTTTTCAGGGTATTGAAAAACAACCTAAAATATAGTATTGCCATGTAGACAGCACCGTGATGGTGGCGTATGTGTATGTTCGACAAGTGGCTAGTGATAAGTCCAGAATGGCGACACTGCTTCTACCCCCTTAAAGAGATGTGGGACTTTACTCTATCATCACATTTATATAGTTTTGCAGGAATTTTCATATCAGTAACCAAAAAAAAAAAAAACGACAATCATACATGCGAGTTTTAGTTATCTTTATGAACGAATATTTTACCAGGGTAATGTTTTTCTTTGCATAATCTCTTGCGCTGCTCTTGTAAGTTTAACATTACATGGTGTCATACATAGTTCACCAGTAAGACATCACGCTAGCAACATGTCTGCTTACGAAGTTGGCAAAAAGTGCTTGCTAGAATTACTTTTTTTTTTGTTTGTCTATATCTAATTTCAATTTCATGCAGATTTTTACAAACATTATTAGCGTTACTTCACGTACCACGACCTCTTATGCAATCTCTGTTCCCCAGAATAACATATAACTTTGTTAGTGTTTAGTTTTTGTTAAAATACAAATCTTGATAGCTACGAAAAACTCGGCAGTGCTCCAATAAAACAGCACAATAGTATTAGTTACTAAGTTGTTGGACTACCAATTGTAACATTGTTTTCATGGCTCCAGGTGACTTTCCACGTCCCTTCTTCCTCGTTGTTCAGCAGTGCTTTAGGCGTTGTAAGTATCACGCGGTGAGAGATTCCGGCTGGTCTACTTACGAGGCCGAGGAGAGAGAAAGAGAGGGAGAGAGAGGGAGAGTAAAATCGATGTTGTTTACTGGAAGCGCGATGTTCGCAGGAAAGCGAGGTCGCGGCGTGGCTAGAGGAAGAAACCTTGATAATGGTGGGAGCCGCGTGCAGGCGAGGCGGTGAAAGCGAAGGACGGCGCGATACGCCCTGCGACACGACGCTCTCACTCGACGTCGAGCAAGTCTTCCCGCAATACACTCCGACACGCGTCCGTGTCGCGGATTGGCCATAGTTGTGTGGACCTGCAGAGGGGCTGCTTTCCACCCCCCTCCCCAACTAAAAACTCATTGCTATAAAATGGTACGAAATATGAAATATTACAAATATTTAGTTTATTTTATTGATTTATTGCAACTCATTAACATTATCATAATGCAATGTCTCCTCCGATGCTACAAATCGAAAATCAAGGGCTGCATTTACAAATTGGAAACATTCCAAACACTACATCCCCCCCCCCCTCCCCCATTCTAAAAACCCGGAAATTGCGGATCCATCCCTTCTCTATTTACCTCTACATGCTACAAAAAATGTTCAGTGGCAGTAAAAATCGCCAATTAAAAAAAAATTAAATCCTCTGGAAACTTTAAAACTTTCTTACACGAATTGCTACTGTGCACAACAAATATTGCGGTAAAAATAATTTGCCTGGAGTATAAGGTAACTCGGGGGAAGATGCCAGTCATACACGTTTTTTACGTTTAGTTGATTATTATTTAAACTGGTTTTAAAAACACTTTAGCTCATTGACTTAACACAAATGTCCAACGATAATTGTGCCGTATCGTAATACATTTTACGCAATAAATTCGAACATTATGGCTTTATAATTCCTTAGCTGTAGCATCTTCTCCCAAGTTACCTTGATTCACTACCGTGACTTCAGTACAGCAGCCTCGTTTACTGCGACCGCAGCAGAATTTGAGATTATTCCTGGACTGTACGTCAGTCCGTTGACTTGCGTTTAGATGCTAGGGCGCACTTCCCGTGCAGATGTCCGTACCTCTCTACTCACACAAGGAGATGGTGTCCAAGCAGCTGGGCTAGGGGCAGAGGCAGGCCGCTGACAACGGGCAGTTGTCGGTCCTGAGGCCGGACGTACCGCTGCGCAAGACCTGTTGTGCAAGCCGGTTTACCAACCGCGGCCAGGACCAAGGTGGCCTTGCGAAACAATCGCCAGGCAGAAGTACCGTGTGCTCTCCGACCTCAAACACGACGACCTGAGAGGAGCAGTGGCTACAGCACTCGCCTCCCACCAAAGCGGCCGGGTTCGATTCTCGAATTTTCGCTCGTCGGAATCGAGCCAGACGATTCTGTAGGCGGGTTTTCTCGGGGACCTCCCGGCCCCTTCATTCCGACGCCGCTCCATCCTCACATCGTGCCACCATTCACCAGCGCTAAAGACCAAAATCTCTTCAATCAACGACGACCTGAGGATGCTTTACAATCTTCGGTAGTGACATGGCCACAAGCTAGGACTCAAACAACTGTAAATAAGTGCGAATTAAACTAGTGGCACTTGCTTTATTTGACACCTTCTGGAATGTGCTGAGTGAATGATAAAGAAGAGATCAAGCAAGACCAATCATGTGGTATATTGTGCCTGCGAGCGGTCGACGAGCAGCTGCATTATGTTTCAGTACACGGATAGTCCTGGAGGCTAACGTACAGGTCAGTGAGACCACGAATTATCCCGGGCTCTACTCATCGGTAACAGAACAACAGAGCACAGAAATGCCTGACTTCCATAAACAAAGCAAGCCTAACCGACGTCCATTGTGTCCCCTGTATTTTCCATACACTTTCTTCACATGGGAGTTCACGGCGATTATTTGATTGTTTTGTTCTTGTCAGTCGCTGCTTACGTTCTTGTTCGTAATTCTCCGAGCCAATGGTTCCGCCTCAACACCTAAAGACTTGTAAGACCAGGTGAGGGGAGGGGGCACAACCTCCTCAATAACTCGTATTTTTTATTTGATTTGTAATTTTTTCGGTACTAATACACAAATGCTAATTAACAAGCGAATTATTTTACTCTCATGTTCTAAGTGCGAACCGACCGTGTGGAAGTGTGTGTGCGATATATATATATATATATATATATATATATATATATATATATATATATATATATATATTCATCTGTTGTATGGACTAAGAATGTTTTCGTTGAAGTTGGGATGGCGAAATCACCAGGCGGCATAAAGCTATGGCACATTCCATTTTACTGATCGTCTACTGCGTCTGGCTGAAAACGCTCGCTGTCAACGTCGATAAGACCTGGCAGACACTAACGATCGACCAAGATTGCTAATATGATATCATTGCCGAGTCTTGCGTCAGATTGCGGAAGCAGCAATACACACGTTCACTTCACGGCGTCGCAAAAATAGAGTATCAGTGACTTCAACTGCAGTGCTACAACAGGATTTCTGGGTTGGGGGAGGGGGATTACAGAGCAGAATTTTATAATTTTCTAACCTCTTTATCCGCTCAAATTTTTGTGTGTAATTATTACATTTTGATAATTGGTGTGAAACTGCAATGACTTGCGTGTACGAATAAGCTCAAAATAAAAATTGCATTTATAATATTAAGAACTAAACATTAGTGCGTTGGAGGATCAGAAGCGATCGAGTGATGAAGGTTACATACTGAAGCGTACACTAAACCGGCGCGCAGTGTTTCCGTTGTTCCACTGGAACTATATTTATTTATTTATTACGTCTTTAAGGCACATTTAAGGCATTGATGCCTTGTCTTACACTGGACCCAATACACATTATCACGACAAAAATAATACATTACATGATAAAGAATAAGAATAAAAAATAGTTAACAGTTATGTTAAAACAATTATATGTATATGTACATACAAAAATAAAAATACCCCATTCATACACAGATTTTAACATCTACTAAGTTCTGCGCGAGAGATTTTTGGGATAAAGAAAATTAATTTCCAAGCAAAACGCGAGTATTTTTTAAATTCGGTTATTATAGAGGCCTGGATATTATCACATTAAAAATTATAAAAATTACATTTTTCCATTTTTATGGATTGTGTGGCTTCGAGCCTTTATTTTCTAAAAACAGTTTTTAAATTTTTACTCGGAAGCAAAGCATACTACTGCCTAGTGCTGTATGATCAGACGTCCGCTAATATAGTATCTACTCAACAAAAACATCTCGCCGGATTATGATTAGTTCAGACTTTATTGACGATTGTGTATTCTAGTCGTTTGCTCGACGTCTTCTCTTTCCATACTCCTTAATACAGTACAGCTTACACCTTTCACCGCACTCATAAGTACGGCCCGGTAGTTTTCGCGAAAAGATTTTTGCCCCACTTTGTTTCAGTGCCTTGCGTGCGCACCTGCAGCTCAACTTCATGATCATTGGCAGAGTGTTTTTGTGCAGAGTCGTTATTAATTTGACTGTGCCAATCGGTACACGGATAACTGCGTCAAACCACGCC
This sequence comes from Medauroidea extradentata, assembly GCA_003012365.1. Lineage (NCBI taxonomy): Eukaryota > Metazoa > Arthropoda > Insecta > Phasmatodea > Phasmatidae > Medauroidea > Medauroidea extradentata. The sequence continues at coordinate 11,241 of PNEQ01071650.1, forward strand.
TGTGGTTTGCGGGTTTAACCTCCAGACGTTGTATGTTACGGCATCCAATCACTGACCACAAAGCAGCGATGCAGGTGTGCACGTAAGGCACTGAAACAGAGTGATGCAATAATCTTTTCGCGAAAACTACCGGGCCCTACTCATAAGTTAAGCCGAAAACCACAATAAAACATGTATTATGGCTAGAGGCCCGGAAATTTCGCGGGTTCAACGCCCAGCAGGCTAGACTCCACAGTCCTGTGTGCACTGTCCCCAGCTATATATGTTAATTGGCTGCTGCTCCAGTGAGTGAGCATTTGAACATAGGACGATGTAGCGCAGGAGTCCGTGAGCGTTTTACGCATGTCCGCCATTGGTTCGGAGTCCTCAAGGTCACGTCTAACAAACAATGACCTGATCGAAATAGTTTCCGACATGTATATGGCTTAGAAATCCAACCTCTCCTCAGTTGAATCCGCGAAATTTCCGGGGCTAATTATGGCATATCATGATAGAAAGTACAGCCATAAAAGTGCTTACTTTAGCGTAAACAGCCTATAAGTAGCAAAGTGTAGGTGTCGGAGAGATTAGCTAAGTGTATTGTTGCTAGTACTGCCAATGATTGTACAGGGTTGTGCGCTAGTTGCGACCTTACAGCCACTGACGCGCTGGTCTACGTGATAACACTTATTACTGAGTCGTCACTATAGACTTAATGACCAGTAGATATCTACGGTTACTGGCCTACGACGCATGCATCAGTGTTCAGTGTACAGCTCTGGGAATGTTGCATGCCTCGCTTGTGACGTATGGCGGGCAGGTTCAGCGACACGGGAGGCGATCTGAATGTGGCGCGACGGGGAACCAGGTGTGAAATAACGGAGAAAGTGCACGGCAGGAAGAAAGGAAGCAGCGGTGCTTTTCAAGAGAGACTGCTGCACGGTTTTTTATGCCCGCCGTTAACATTTCGCAATTCGGCGACATGAACGTTCTGTGCGCTAGCTGCCGGGCAGCGTGTTTGAAGTTAGCGATTTATTTTTAGAAAAAAAATTAACGTGTTTACCTACAAAAATAAAACTCACTCCAGAAATATTGGTGCTTCCAAAATAACACACGTGCTAAGAGATGTATTTATCGAAGGAATAATTGACTGTTTTGCTGAAGTTAATCCAGTATTTACGAATCTGGAGTTTTTGGATTTGTTATTCGCCTGTTTCAATTTGACTAAACCGATCAAAATTCTGGTGTGATAATCAAAATGTTTATTCTTAGGGACAGGAAAATTTCGTGAATTCAATGACATGCATGTTAGAATCAACTATCCTATGCATACTCAAGCTCCGACCATTTGTCCACTAGCTGCTACTCAGTGGAACAGCAGACAATGAACGAATAGACGGACGGGACTTGAGTATGCATAGTACAAGTGATTCTATCCTACAGGTCATGGAATTCACGAAATTTTCCTGTCCCTAGTTGAACCGTGTGAAATATTCCTCGTCCAACCATGTAAGTAGAGACGTGCAGATATGGCATTTAGAGCCACGATTTTATGGTGAAAAGATTTTTGCAACATTTGGTTTGGATGCGTCATGTGCACGTCTACAGGTCTGCTACATCGCCCATGATTGGATAATTTTACTCTCACTTGCCTTGGCAAATTACAGACGTAAGGAGTCGCAATAATCTTATTCTGATTGGTGCAGTCAAATGAGGGACGTGTCTGAACAAAGACACACTGCCAATGACCTTGAAACAGAACTACCGATATGCACGTGAGACACTGAAACAAAGTGCGGCAAAAATCTTTTCGCGACAAAATCGTGACCCTAGGCATTATCATTTAGCGACACGCTAGAATTCATTGGCCTATAGCTATAATATACACTCCGTGTCGTTATTGGCTGTAAATCTTCGTATTTCCTTGTGCCCGTATTCATGTCACGCTGTCAGCCAACAGCGGAAATCAGTAGAGAACACAGTAACTTGTTGCGGGTCCTCTCCCCATATATGAAGTGCATAATTAGAGGTACGTAAATTTCACAGAGATATGTTCTAGGTCAAGTTTAACGTCAATACGTATGTGATTGGATGACGGCTGTCTCAGCACACATGTGACTAAAGCAAGCCAGTAGTAAATAAGTAAATAATTCACAACGCT
>PNEQ01071650.1:21567-66243 GCA_003012365.1 Medauroidea extradentata
AAGTAATATTATATATATATATATATATATATATATATATATATATATATATATATATATATATATATATATATATATATATATATATATATATATATATATATATATATATATATATACTGGGCGTTTTAAGATATAACCGTATACTTTTATATGCGAACATGATAGCGTACGGCAAATGAATAGTACTCTGTTTCTGTTTAACGAATCAGATTAATTGATTTATGCACATTTTAATTAGGTTGGTAGAGACCAGGGGCGTCATTTGGGGCTACAGGGGGGGGGGTCAAATGCCCCCCCCCCTGGATTTAGAATTTTATGTGTATAAATATATTTTTTGTATTTTTTAATGTAAATAATGCTAACTTAAGTACATAAAACTTAAGTTTTATTATTAAAGTATCTAATTTATACACGCTTAATTAATAAAAAAGATGCAACAAGGTCACTGTCGCCAGAAAACAAAATCTTGCCCCCCCCCCCTCTTCTAGAAAAACTTGAAATGACGCCCCTGGTTGAGACATCTCAAAAACGTCACTACGGCGGCCATATTTATTGGAAGAGGACTGATGGCTTTCGTTATTATTTAAATATCGGCGTATTGGACCGGCTTTATATTTATTTAATGCTGGATAGCTAAGCAAATCAGAACCACGCCCTCTGGAAATGAAATTGGTCTAATAAACTTCATTCCTGCATTGAAACAAAGCTATTTCTGTAGTTTTACTGTACAGAGAAAACAATTCAACACAATGTAAGTTGATCGGCGAAGGCCTATGTTTTGTAAACTCTAAAAGCAACAAAGGCTGGTTTTAGTTAAAATGAAGAATTAAGAAAATTTTAGAAAATAGCAGACTTTATATTTTTATGCGATTTGTTACTACTGATCTAAAAGTCTATGAGTATATATGATGGTATATCGCGAAAATTGTTTGTGTCAAAATACCCTTCAAACCGCTGTGGGATTTTGTTACTTACGTCTGACGCAACGTAGTTGTCTGCATACTTATAACAGGCATCAAATTAAACAAAATAGCACGATTTTTATTGGTTCAATCAAATAGGGTAACAGCTACACGTACGAGCGAAGGCCAGTAAGCTTTTCATAAGCTGGACGTACGTTGAAAACTAGCAGACAGTCAAGTTTTTCGCAATAAACCATCATTTCAACCTATCATTTATACTTGATTATGACAAAAATTACACAAAATAATGCCGTTATTTTTATTGCTATTTGATAGTATGCGTACAAGTTTTTTTGCCATTATTTATTTATTTACCTCACTATAAATTAAACACGTAGTAAAGGTCAAATAGGTTCGACTAAAAATTTTAAAATGAAGTTATTCTCCATATAAAACTTTTTTCCTAATTAACTTAAAACTGAATTCGTTTTTTTTTTTTTTACTACAGTATAAACAATCCGACATAACCTAACATGTAGGAAAGACCAAACGAGCCCCAAAATATTCACAGTATGACAGTTCTTCAATGATGATAGTACAGTTTTATTTTAAGGGGAAAAAAATTATGGTCACATTTCGTCAAATACTGTATTCGTCTTCCAACTGTATTGTCAGCTCAGTGTTATTACAAATCATCGTTCCGATTACAAAAATTCATAGCTTATATCATATGCAATGCAGATACATTAATATGGTATCAATAGAAATGATGGTATATCGCGAAAATGTTTTGTGCCAACGTACTCTTTAAAACACTGTAGTTTCTCGCAACATGTATGATTAGGTGATATACGTATGACACGACATTGCTGTCTGCAGACCAATAACAGGCATCAAATACTACAAGCGCAGAATTCTTATTGGCTCTGCCGAATAGGATAACAGCTCCACGGATATACGAAAGCCAGTAATCTGATTGTAGGCTGAACGTACGTTGAAATCCAGTAAATAGTCAAGTTTTCCCGCGATAAACCATCATCTCTAGGTATCAATGGTACGAGACCGCAATTAAACAGTGTGACATCGCCTTTAAGTTTCATATAGTCTAAAGTTACCCTGCATCCGCCTGTAAACAAGTTTTTGTATTTTATAACCAGTTCAGCTGCCATTAAAGACATGCTCCACATTCGTGCAGCTTGTTAGAAACGTGACTTATCTTATATTGTGTAAAATGCGTCATTGGACACTACTTCCGCAGATATCGTATCAAGGCCAATGATAACGTGGCATTATCTGCTGCTCGCAAACAGTGCAACATGGTAGCTATTGCTTGGATTCAATCCTTACCCACAACAGTAAATATGAGCGCGTACCGTTTGTATCGGTTAAGATTATACTTTTATATAAATTATCAGCGTACTACTAGCCGTGAATTAATATTAACCAAGAGAATGATGACTGTTATTTTTCAAGTAAACAACTACACGATCAACTTCAGAATTTTATCTAGTTTAAGTAAGAGTTGGGACTACGTATTCGAATTACGGAGATCGTAATATACAAAAATGATTAATAAATCGAATACTTTTTGAATGAAATTTTTTTATAAGGGAAAGGAAATACAAAATCAACGAACACCCACAACTGTTCTAATATTCACAAAGCAGTATTGTCTATAACTCTGTGAACAACACTACTGTAAATTTTTTTAGCAAATACGGCAATGAAAACTTTGATAAGAAAACTTTTAAAAATTCTAAATTCGTTCAAAAATAAGACGCAATATTTTTTTGAAAAATTGTGAATATAGTCGAATTTAAATAATATAATTTTTTATATTTAAATCGACTTTGTGATTACCTGCAGTTATTTTTTTCTTTGAAAACCATCAAAAAGATTTTATATTAAAACTATGTACTTCAGCGCTCAACGAAACGAAAATAATTTAACGCAGTTGTTTAGATTTATTTTGTTGTTAGTTACATATTAGTTCATCGTGCACTATATGATTCAGCCATCTGTTCAAAAAAACGTTAATACTGTAAAACCATTTAAAAACCTAAGTCTTTTTAAACCGCAACTAAAAATTTTTATGTGGAAATAAAGTAAGCCTATGCATAACGCGCTCTACTTATGAAATGATTTTCATTAGTGCTGATGAATTTGATCGACAGGCGTAGTAAAGTATTGGCGTAGTGAACCAGACAATGAACATCGCTGCAAGCTGAGAGCATGGGCGCTCTTGCTCCACTCGACTAATATTACGTCACGCATCACGTGGTGTTGGAGGTGGTGGGGGAGGAAGGTGGTTACACATTTTCCTTAAAAACACCACGCCTTTTATTAAGTTGTCAGTGGCGTGGGTGCCGCCTTTCTGTGTATCAGCTCGCCAATTAACGCGCAATACAAGCAAACGAACTGAGCAGGAAATATAGTGCAGCCCTGCAGCAACCTGTTTCACAGCTTCTTGCTAGGATTTTTTTTGCCAGTTTAAACGTTAAGGGCGCGGTCTACCGCAATTTTCATCGCCATTATTTTATTTTTTATTTGTACCAGATATTTTTTTTTCTTACTTTAGACACAAAATGTGACTAAATTTGACTCTTATGAAATGTTTTTATCTCTCATAGTTCTCGCGTAATTGCTTGTTAAAGTCATATTTTTACATGTTTCCGTTTTAACGACTACACTAAAACCAACTGATATACCAAACTCAAAAAAATCACAGTGGATAAAGACATTGCAGGCTACAATGACATGCTCATAAAATTAAAGAATAAAAATTATTTGTTTTTTAAAAAAATGTTGAATCTAAAAATAAAAATTTAAAATATTCAATATTTTTTTAAGGCGGGAAAGGAGGTGGGGGGGGGGGTAGGAAAAATTAAAAACAATCGCTGTATTAAAGGTAACTAAGGTAACCAGGGGTTTCTTGCTATTTTCTAATTATAGATGGAAATTGTGCTAATCTCAACCACTTATAATATCGGAAAAACGTTATAAATAATTATTAAACACACACACAGATATATATATATATATATATATATATATATATATATATATATATATATATATATATATATAATGAACGCCTCCTGCTAGGCCTACATACAGTCCAGTGGGGTAGGGGGAAAGGGGGCTGTGCTGGTTGTAGTGTTTCATAAACGTTCTGGAATAGAAGATGTGAAGGTAACTATGAATCCAAGATGTGAGGAATCGCGACGTGTGGACCAGTAATTCAGCCCCCGGACTGCAGTCGACACCCCCCATTCATGGGGCCCCCGGCAAACCGGTCAGACGAGTCCAGAACCAGTCGTCGTCGGTTCTTCGTACGTCGCCATAGTTGTCACATGTGGCAAAGCCACATCTTCCAGCCAAGAACTGCTGTCCCGCTCCCTTGTGTGCTACCGTCATAGCGGAGTGAACTCATTGAGCGAAGATATATTGTATTTCTGATAAGACTTGTCACAGAGCCAAGGAGGTAAGAATAGTCAGGTGGTGGCTTGTTGTGACCAGAGATGAGATAAAAATACAGACGGAGCCTTATATAGCAGCCTCTGACTTTGTTTATTCACGTAACAATATGGCGGTGTGCAATGAGCTGTTCCTGTAGATGATAAATGAGGTTATGATTGGACAACCAATGGTGAAGTTATACACGTTGCCAGGAGCCCAGCCAAGGAGAGGGATATCGGGCTATATGCCCCTCCCCCGCATCACCACCCCCAATTTCTGAGGAAACTTTCACACTGTCCAACACTGTCTTGAGGTTCTGAAATTTAACGCCAATAATGCCAAGCAAATAAAAAAAATCCGGTATTTTTCTGTGTCTGTGTGAATGTATGTAAGGATATGTACATAGTAAAAATCCCTGGCTACGCCCCTGCACGTTAAAACTTTTTCCACGTATCAATATGGCTGATGGCTTCCTCCCCCTTCCGTCCCAAAGCCTTACACCCCTTGTTTTAAAAAATAAGTAATTCTCAATCTATTTGTTTCTGTAAGCTCGGGTTTGACGTTGTTCATGCCGACCGCCCGACTTTTGGGCGTCACATTATAACACTGAAGCATTTTTGTGGTTAGGAATACCTTCGATGATGCTCTTCAAAATAATAAAATCCTCTCAAAGATTAACGCACGTAAGCTACGTAATAAACAAAATTGATTAACTAGTCATTTTCTTGGGCCAAGTGCGTATTTTGAACTTACGTCATTCCGATATGTTAACGAAGAAGGGCATTCTGTACAGCACGCATATTAATTTCTTGAAATTTTGTTGGCGTCACTCTTTCACACAGTTACCAAGATATAAAACCTTAGATAGCAGCAACTGTGCAGCAGAACTTTAGTTAAATATTAGTAGAAACTTTGGACTTTCGTTAACAAAACTGTGCAGCCATTTTTTAAATATCTATTACGGTTTGGAAGTTACAATTAATTTCCCAAGTCACTGAGTAGTTGACAAGTAATTTGCAGACATGAAATTATTTTTATAACATGTTGCTGAATAAAATTTAACACAAAAAATGTCACACTGTTCGTCAGTCCATAGTTGAATTTTGATGCTAATGTTGGCAACGCTTCGGCGGATTTTAACTGTGTGAATCCCTTCAGGTAGACCACAGGTACAAATGTGTAGTTCATTGTTATGACTATGAACTACACGTTTGTACCTGGGGCTTGCCTATGACATCACGTGACGCTAATCCATTCCTTGGGTAGGTTACATCTTCCTGGAGCCTGAAGTGCTGTCTCAGTCATCGTCTACCGTTTTTATCTTAGTCTCAGTCGCTCTTCTAACCTTCTCCCACTTTCTCGTTCTCTTTCTCTCAGTCAATATGGCCGTTCTGTCGCTCCGGGGAGCAGAGCAAACCAGTTTTCGAGGGTGGGAGACTGGAACGTGAAGGTAGGCAGGCTCCCTGGAATGGCTAAAGTGATTCCTTACTCGCTACTGTATCCCCTTGTAAATAGATCATCGTGATTTTTTTAACAATAGAAAGCCCCTTACTCTTGTAAATGTTGTACATTATGTAACGAAAGTATTAATTAACTCACAAATGTTGATTGTAGGTACAAACAGCGAAAATAACTTTTTTTTTTTTAGAAATTATAACAGTTTTAACTTGCCACGATAAACATTATGTGCTTATTCAGCGATGCTCTATTGCAATCTAAATATTTTTCATTTCATTTATTTGCCTTTATTTGATCCCATTAAGTCAAGATTTGACGAGGGATATTGAAGATGTCTGACAATAATTTCAGTCACAAACATTTACAATAAAACATATAGTAACTTAATAACAATACAGTCACTAAACATATAGTCACTTAATAGCAATACAACCACTTTAAAACAAGTACAGTATACATCATACATAGTAAACACAATATCAAAACAAGAACACACTATACGTTAATATTCAGTATTGGAAATTTAATCAATTGAGCAAGAATCAATATGATTAGTGATATTGAAGCCGTCATGTCATAAATTAAAATTTACATACATTTACAAAACTGTAACATACTTACACACAGTCACATTAGTACAATTTTATAAAATACGAAAAGCAATACAGATCCAATCAAATATTAAGATTCACTGTTATAGTATTCATCAATTGAATAAAAGGCTTTATTTAAAAGATATTTCTTTAACACCAATTTAAATTTTATTTTATTTATCTTTCTAAGGTTTCTCAACTTAGCTGGTAATTTATTGTATACCTTAATCCCAGAAAAATAAGCTCCTTTCTGTAATTTCTTCAAATGAATATTAGGTACATGTAAATTACTACTGATTCTTGTATTGTGGGTATGAACTGCTTGATTCATTACAAAGTATGAAGGATTATTTACTACAAAGTTTGCTATATGGCAATGTCAAAATACCCACGCTTTTAAATTTGGGACGACATGAATCACGTCTGTTTAGCCCAGCAATTATTCTTATAACATTCTTTTGTAAACGAAAAATATGTATACTATTAGAAGAAGTAGCCCAATACATTATACCAAAAGACATAACAGAGTGGAAAAGGGCAAAATAAACCCGTTTAAGAACAGAAGTTTCAAAAAGGTAAGACAAATTACGGAGTGCAAAACATGCTGAACTAAGTTTAGAAGTTATATAATCAATATGTTTATTTTTATTACCATCAATATAGTTATCAATGTGCAAACCTATAAAACTTGTTGAAAATATTTCTTTCACATCCATATTATTTGTACCAAATGATAAATTAGTTCTACATTTCAGCTGTTTGGATAAAAAATTTTTAATACTCCAGTTTGTTAGACGTTCATGATTTTAATTATATAGCATTACTGATACTGATTTTAACAGTCAGTTTTCTCAACTAACGCAAGAAAAAACAAAGTAAACTTTGTATTTATAAAAAGTGCACGTCACAGTGTGTTTTTAAAATTAATCACAATATTATAAACACACCGCACAATTTACTGTTGCTTATCGATCGGTTTTTGGCTATTGAAGGGCGCTACCTACCACGAGCTTCAAACAAGCTGCAGTGTGTACGTAAATACGTTTTTTTTTTAAACGAAACTATACTCATTGTGCCACTGTACGGAAAGGAAATACTTCTGACAAGTAGGAGTGAGAGAGAGAGAGGAGAGAGAGAGGCAGTCGCTGACTAGTGTTGTTATGCAATATCTTGTCTAACACTCAGCTGGCATGCCGTGGTTTACTAGTATTCTCTTACCTATGAGACTTCAAGCGGTGACTTGATAATTTTATCCGTGGAAAGTTTGTTTCAGAAGTCCAGCGCATGCTTCTATTCCTAAGCTATTCGGATACGATTGTTTTTTTTTTTTTTTTTACAGATACAGCAATCTGAAAAAACCGTATTTAGGCATTGTGAGCTGTAAAAAATAGTGGTTTTTAATTAGCGCATTGAATTTTAAACTTATAGCTCCATGGTTTGAAGTGTGTCCTTTTCCTAAGTATATAAATGCATTGCACGTCAAGTACTTTCGTCAGAAAAAGAATACTCGTGTTTCAAAACATCACGTTAATGAGAAAAATCATTTCAAAACCCCTTAAAATGGCTAAAACGAGCTTCTTCAACCTGTTATATCCAGGAAAAACTACTCACGGAATTCGTGTGAACCTACTCTACAAACATGCGATGGACTTTGCTTAAAACTTTCCGTCAATAAAAAAAAAAGGGGTCATCACTTAAGGTGTCTGTCACGCGAGTGATCTGCGATCACGGTCGTAGAAGAACAGGTCTGGACACTCGCCTGGAAACTTGACCCCTTTGTTGTTTGGCTGCAGTTCACCAAGTTACCGAGAATATTGTGTTTTATTGGCGCTGCAGTTAGGGCGACTTCCTTTCCACTAAGATTAACAATTTATCAATACGTATATTTTATCAATTTATGAAACTCTTCCTTCGCTCACAAATTAAAAAAAAAAAAAAAAGGCTCCAGCAATCTTTATTTACTTTATAAACTTAACAATGGAAAAAAAGTGGGCGGAGTTTTGAGTCCGACCGCCCGGATTACAGCGCCAAAAAGTAGGCTACGACATTCTCTGTAACTTGACGAACTACAGTCAAACAACAAGGGGGCCAAGCAAAATATATTGGTAGATAGGCGAGAGTCCAGACCTGTTCTTCTACGACCGTGTCTACGATACCACTGCACGACGTTTCAGTGTCTTGCGGTAGAGGCGATTAGGCCAGGAATCAAAGGTTTTAACCTCCAAAAAATTTGCCCAAAGCTGAATTTTGCCTCACTTACACAGTCGAGCATGCTTAATAACATATCAAAACTTTACCGCTCAAAACAGTGTGCGTCACATCGAAATCGTGCAACAAAGTCATAAGGGACGCGTTAGTGCAGCGTTATACTAAACTGCCGCCACGAGGCGTAACTTTTACCGTACAATTAAAACAAATAGTTCAAAATAATCTAGAAACTCTGTTCTACGTAAATATGTTAAGAAATACCTAAAAATGTTAAGTTAACTATACACCGTAAAACAACGAAGTGAAGGAATGTATTATTTTATCAATGTTGTGGAAATTCGACGATTATCAGCAAAACTAAACATCTACGTGAAAAACACGTCCAGTATATTTTATTTCCCATTCTTTCAGCTTTCTATTGGTATGTCAGTGAACAAGTTAGCGTATTTCGTTGGATCACTAGAGCAGTCCGAGCGTCACAGTGTACCTGGTTCGGCGCGGTGGACAGGTCAAACTATTGCTACATTCCACTTCCCTCTGCTCGTTCTCGACGTCATTGACACTTAAATTTATGGTCAGGATGGGTTCTCGATTTGTTTTAAATACCGTCTACAGTTCATAAAATAATTTTGCCATTTTTAAATTATCGATTTGTAGTGATAATTAGCAACATTTTTTATCATAGTTCTATTATACATACATAAAACGTTACATTAAATCACAGACTGCTAGGCCTAGCATAAAAATTCTACGAAAATAACTAAAACACAGTTTACCACACAAAATGAGAAATAAGTAAAGACTATATAACTGCAAAAAAATACAATTATCACTGACATTTTAAAAAATGCTGAAAGTCCCTATGTAGTTTAATGTTGTATTTTCATGTACTGAATGAAATATTGTTCGTAAACGGCAAAACCTGTGAAACGTGCGTTGATAAACTGCTGTGTGTGACCTATTTGGTCGAAATATTGACATAGATCTACAGTGCGACTGACGGATACGCTGTCAATCTTTGAATTTACAGTAATGGACAAGATAGTGTTCATTAAGTGCGCTGCCTACCAGAGTCGTGGCATGAGCAAGGATAGTGATTTACAAGTTAAATTATGTTCGGCGGTGCTATCATTTTTATTGATATCGCTATCGGGCAGAAATCATTTCTTCATTTAGAAGAGGAGAATATTGCTATAGGAATAAAAGTACAGGAAAATATTTATGAAACGTTTTCGAGTACATTCATAGTATTTTTTAAAAGCTCTAAAAAAATTTTGTAGCAGTGCGGGCCTCACCGAAAATGGTGGGATGTACGTAGGTTATACAAGTACCGAGCCACGTAGAATACTAATTAACATGTAGCTTATTTCACTATCCTTGCTCGCGTCACAGCTCTGAGTTTGGAGCGCCCTAATGCTGGAAGTTTATTTTCAGAGAATTCTGTGAACACTTGTATTTCAATTTACTTAAAATAATTTTTATCGGATCACATGCATCATATTAAATGACCAAGAGCTACTTGAATAAAAAAATGGGCACGAAACGATCTTGTATGTGCATGTCCTGAGATCACAGATGTGACAGACGCTGAAGCAAATTACTGCCCGAGAATGTGTGTCCCACTGATTCCTTCAAGGACATCAAAATTTGGAAGCCTCCATGTCACAGTCGCATTGGCTAGTTCTCCAGAAATATCGCATGTAATAATATCAACCACCTTAATTTAAAGAGGTTGATTAAACATTACAAAGTGCCAAACTGACCCTGTTTCCTTACTATTTAGGTATAAGATAGCATAGCACAGCACAACGTTGTGTAGATTACGCTTGGGTTTCCAGAATTCAAGTTAATGAATGGAAGAAACTCATTTTGCTTGCGTTGCGATGTCCACGTCCACACTTTTAACGTTCGTAATATAACCACTCTACGAAGGAGATGAAGAAATATCTGTCCATGTTCCATACAGCCACAAATCTTCAAGTGAATAATATGTTTCGGCAGGATGCGCTATTTCTCTGATATGAACAATATCAAGTCCACGAGAACTTAGTGATTTGCATCTACACAGGTATTGTCATTTTTAAATATTGTGTGTAATGTGCGTACTTTATTTAAATTAAACTAGGGTACCTTGACGTCACAAGATTTTATTTACGTTATTTTATTTAGTTTGATTAAATGTTTACATGGAGAAAAAGGTTTGTTCCAGTTAACGATGTATACGTTTGTATGTGGGGTAACAAGTATGTATGTGATACAACAAAATCTTTGTTTCTTTAGTAATATATGAAATGTGTCAAATATTGGTTTGGTTGTTCTAACAAAATGTACACTTAATTTTATTAAACACTCTTGTTGAGAGAACTAAACCTTAGTGGCAAGCAAATATTTGGTTGATTCAAATTTCACACGCTTGTTTCGCCATATACAAAGAAGTACACGGTTGAATGTACCAAATCTTTTTCTCTGTGTACGGTTTCTCTAAGCACTGAAATGTAACTGTCCTGTTTTTCTTTTAAAATTTTTATTTCTACAGGATGTCTCCTCTCCAGAACTGACCCTGAAACCGTAAAATTCTGTCAATGAAAATCGACGTTCACAACTTTTCTTATTAAAAAGAACAAAGCTTTGCAAAACTTTTATTTTTGTTTGTGTTGATAGGACGACCAGCACTGAAACTTTTATTTCGGCATAAATTGAAACCATTCGCGAAAGTTTACTGCAAAAATTGTGATACCTAGCTTCTGCTACAACGATATCTGTAACCTGATAAAGACAGCATCACTTGTTTTCCGCATTCATAGAAACCAGAAATTTTCACGAAAAGATGTTCGTCTTACGTGCACATCTGGGTTAATTCCTCTTTCCTCACACATGTTCCGTTCTGTGCACGTGGTTACTCTCCATATTGGTTATTTCTGCTGGTTGACCACTAAGTCATTCAGATTCAGAAATGAAGCCTATCATCGAACAAAGTGTACACACCTACCCTTCTCCATATTCTTTAAAGCAACGTGATGTGTGATAGCCGTTGTATTCATTTAAATAATACATTTAAAAAATCTGACTTTACCAAAAGTGTTCGTAAAATTATGTCAAAACATTTATCAGTCTAGGTACTACAACAAGAATGTCGTAGGTCAATAAAGCGGTCTAAATTTTCCAAATGCCTGTGAAGAATAGTGAGACATATTTTTATGAGCAGTGTTTGATGTCAAACAAAATAACCTTCAAGCTTGTCATATTTTACAAAATATTTTGTATTTTTACAAAAAATCTTGGGAAGTGGTTTCCAAAAAAATGTTTGGTGTCATTTCAACCAATTATTGTAAAATGTACAAAAATTTATTTGTAAATGGACACTTATTATTTATAAGTATGCAATTTTTTTAAAATTAAACAAACATATTTGTATATCGATACGCATTCTGCAACGTTCACAATATTTTTGTAAACTTACAGACTTTTTTGGAAACGTCTTCCCAAAACGTTTGTCGTAAACTTACAAAATTATTTTACTTTGTAGCCCAACAGTCTTTATTCAGTGCAACAGGTTTAATTTCTATAAATGAAATAGTCTCCATTTCCATAGTTTTTACACTCACGTTGTACGTTTCACAATTTTTTTTCACCATTGAGCATAATCCTTCTCAAGTAACCTGCAACTTAACCGACATCTTCACACGCACTGTATGAAACATCCTAATTCCCACATACAAATAAAATAGCCTGTTTATTTTACATAGCTTAAGGTAATAATATGTTCTCTTATTTCTTCTGTAAATGACATATTGTAAAAAGAAAACACACTCAAAAATATGGCCTAGAAGTTTTTACAATTTTCTCGGAGAAATTAGGTTCACTGAGATACCGGTCACCGAAAATGCAGTAACCTGTCATAAATCTGACGAGAATCGATACAGACTAAACAGAAGGTATTTGTGTGCCAAAGAAGCATGTTTGAAACCCTATACATTTGGAATTCCCGGAAATATACCCACCTATCCTGTGTTAGCTGCTTCACCTGTCCGCCGCGCCGAACCTGGTACACTGCGACGTTCGGACTGCTCTAGTGATCCAACGAAATACGCTAACTTGTTCACTGACATACCAATAGAAAGCTGAAAAAATGGGCAATAAAATATACTGGGCATGTTTCTCACGTAGACGTTTAGTTTTGCTGATAATCGTTGTCGAACTTCCACAACATTGATAAAATAATACATTCCTTCACTTCGTTGTTTTACGGTGTATAGTTAACATAACATTTTTAGGTATTTCTTAACATATTTACGTATAACAGAGTTTCTAGATTATTTTGAACTGTTTGTTTTAATCGTACGGTAAAAGTTACGCCTCGTGGCGGCAGTTTAGTATAACGCTGCACTAACGCGTCACTTATGACTTTGTTGCACGATTTCGATGTGACGCACACTGTTTTGAGCGGTAAAGTTTTGATATGTTATTAAGCATGTTCGACTCTGCAAGTGAGCCAAATTTCAGCTTTGGACAATTTTTTTGGAGGTTTTGGCCGAAAATGGTCTTAGATTCCTGGGCTAGATACCGCGCCAGATGAGCCGGTCAACATCGGCGAGTCATATGATCAACCGTATGCTCACGAAAACGTGGCTACTGTTTTCCTGCCAATAAATGTGAATATTTCCACTACATTTTAGCATAAAAACAGCAGTGTGCGTAATAAACATGCACAGTGCATATATACTTCACCGTTCTTACGCGTTAACTGGTATGAAGCTAAAATAACTTGACGTCAGAGGTTCAGAAGTTACGGTGTTATAAAGGCGACCTTGCCAATCATAGAGATGGCAGTTAATCATTGAGCTGAGCTGACAGAAATCTGGTGAGTCAAGCGGACCTGGAGGACGGGCTAGCGACGACGGCAGTGTCACCAGGTCAATAGTTGCACAAGACAAGGGCCTCAGCGATCCTCCCCACCTGCACTGAAGAGCGGTAGTAAAATTCAGTGTATTGGGAGAATCGAGGTCTGTCTCCTTCAAGCCGTTACCAGCTCGCCAGGATGGTCCTGGGTCGAGAACCACGACGTGCCGCCGTCCGTCGATAGCCGACACAGTCATCGTTAGCCTCCGGCACATCATGTTACGGTGTGGTCTAAGGTGTCCAAAGGATCAGCCACCATAGATTATAATATTAACGTAATTATCTAAACTGCCGCTCCCCTCTTATCTAAATTATATAATATAAACTTGTAGTATTCTGTAACTAAACTATGTAGAGTAAAGCCACCGTAATTAGATTAACATATTTCATTTAACCGTAATCCTCACCCTTAACTTAACAGCTTAACTAGTTTCAGTATAAAGTGCCTACCTCTGACTAACAGTCACCCAACTACTTTAAATTATGTGTACAACGAGTTTAATGTTCGTTTTGCAACAACATGAACAAGTATACCGCATGAGGCGTCGCAGTATGGTAACTTACTGTGTATATAGCTCGGAACACTATTCAAAGACTAATTTAAACACTGTACGTGAATTCATTCAATATTACTTTAATATATGTTATAGACATTAGGTAGATGTACCAAAATATACACAATTAAGTATAAACAAAAGCCGCGGATTCTATTCCCGGTTCGATAATTTCGATTTTAGTTTTATATGGTTATCTGAAATCACTACAGGCGTAAGCCGAATAGGTTACTCACTTAAGTATGGCTGATCCGATGTTACCGTTCAGTCCCTCGTAACTTGAACACTACCAACAAAACCATACGGAAGATTCCCAAAACTTGCACTAAATCCGTCTCCTCTTCCATTAAAATTGTGGTTACTTTTTCTGTTATGTTAGATATCGTGTGAATACGCGCAAGGAGGAACGAACCATTTATTCTATAAAAATTGCTACTGAATCTGGTATGCTCGATGCTATACCCATGGGTATAACAGAAGGTGGCAGAAACTAGGCATGGTGTGAGGCGGGCTTTATGAACTGTTCCTTGCCCGTTTATCTCCCGGCCGTCCTGGCGGCAGGATTTCCGCTCCAAACAGAGAGGTTAGCGCCACGACGCGAGGCGAGGCAGCCGGCAGGGGAAGTGTGTAATGAAGCCAAACACCCACGCACCACACGTTCCGGCGACTTCGCCGCACTGTTGCGCCGAGAGCAATGAGAATTTCTCTGCTGAGGTACGTTCATCGACTCTTACAAAGAAAAGTGCCCTTAATGAGCGCTCAAGTTCCAAAAACGTTTTCTATATTTTGAGAGCATTTTATCATTTGTGCCACCAACATAACGGATGGCATGCTTAGCATTCCGATTAAATTATGTTGTCTAAATTGCGAACAACAAAGGAAATAATGTTCAAAACATTTATACTGGCTATTCGAGTGAAATCAACTAGTATTTTGAGTTAGTGTATTACACTTGTTAATAATATGTGTAAACTTTATCTTTCAAATCACCTTAGCCTGACTAGTAAATAAATACATAATAAAACAATAAATATAAATGTATACAACACCATTATGAATATGAAAATATAAGGAAAATATTTGACAACTGAAAAGGGTTGTCCATAAAAGGTTAGCAAAAAAAAGTGCTTACGATGTGATGGCAATACTTCAACGGAATACTGTAACCAAATGATCTATGACATCACGTGTATCCTGGGATTCCATTCAATTTCACTCTCGTGCGTTAACGTGGGTTAAATTAAGGTAGTATCATAGACTGTAAGTAGCATATTTTGTGATATTCTTGAAACATAACTGCTAACCCTTGCTTACAGGATACAAAAAGTACAAAACGCGTGCTTACGATATTCATACAATTTGAAAAAAAAAAAAAAAAAAAAAAAAAAAAAAAAAAAAAAAAAAAAAAAAAAAAAAAAAAAAAAAAAAAAAAAAAAAAACGTGATCACATCAGCCAAGCACTTATAAAAGCAAACTGGTTAAACATGGTCCGCAGAAGACTGCTCTACTTTATTACTCACATTAATAAATTACTATTGTCGGAAAAACCAATTTACCTGCAAGATAAACTGGCCCAACACTCCCAGCTGCATAAGCATAACACGAGAAACAAACGTAATTTTGCAATACCGCGCCACACCACGTCAATATATTATAAAAAGTCTTTCACTTACTGTGACTCTGTCTTGTGGAATGACCTGTCAGAGGGTTTGAATAACACCGACTCTGTTGTAATGTTCAAGAAGATTTTCAGGTCCACGTTAATGTCAGAACAACTTGCTGATCTGTTGTGTTAAAAAGTGTTTTTGATATTTCTGTTGAAAAGTAACGTCAATTTTTTTATATTCCGTCGCTGTATTTTTTGCATTCAAGTATTTTTGCATATTTTTTACTTCGTTTTGCAAACTTCTCATTAAATTTAAACAAAAAATGTTACTATGTTAATAGTGCTGGCCGCAATGTGAGGTCAGTTTTATTTCATATTTTACATTAAGATCTAAATTAATTAATTAGCATAATATAGGCACATTTAACAGTAATCATAGTGTTGGTTTGTAAAACACGTACATTTGTAAAACGACCTGTGGCTGAATATGTAGTGTATAAAATAAATAAATAACAATAAATCAATACTAATGTATATTCGGCTATCGGTAATTCACATCACGTTACTTATTTACTTAAATGGATCCCACATTTTTACTAACTTACATGCAAAATTCGTGTTATTTTCTGACAAAAGGTTAAACTCCAAATGGTTATGAGTTTATTCGACGTCAATATCACAGAATATTTAGGAATACAGAAGTGAAATAGCCGGTAGAGTAAGCTCAGTCACACACGCCAGCAAAATGGCATCGCTGGCCAGCAACATGGCGAAAACGTCTACCGCAAATCAGCGTACGGTGGCTGTCCTGCCTGCTAGCCAGTAGTCAGACCAATATGAAATCTGCCGTCAGATGTAAGCGCCGAACAGACACGGCACTGGTACAGGTGATTCTAAATAAAGTGAGCACTCAAAAAAGCCCTGATTAATTTCTATTTTCTGCCAGTTTATATATTTCCGCTGCATGTAAACATCAACATTGCCACGTGCTTTTATTTAAATAGGTTTGTACAATGTTTACATTTACATTACACTGCTCCGATAAATGTTATCTACAATATCTACTCATTAAATGCACGGGTGTTGAATATGTGCTATACTCGGTAGTAATCTTACTGTCCATCCCATGTAAGAATTCCGTGTTTTGACAGCCGATGCTACCAATATTTTTAACACGTGTCAGACACGTGGCAACCATTCAAAACAACAGGACGTGACCGTATGACCTGATGAAGTAGTAGTGGCAGCCCTGATCAACAAATCGGTTTACTTCCATCGCCGACGCTGAAAGTAGTGTGTATTATACGTGAAAAATAAGTACGCATTTTGGAGGAAACGTAATATAATAACACGGCTTCGTATCCAGCATTAGTCAGTTAACTATTTTATTATATTCAAATCGCACAATTTTATAACTAATTTACAAACAACCGCACCATTATCAGTCGACCTGTAACCAAAACAAAACAAAGCACGGCCATTTGCGAGTGTGAAACGTTACCACGTTCGCGTGTGTTTGAGATTCTTATAATGTGTTAACTTTATTATTCTGTGCATATATGTAATATATTGTAATGTGTGGATTATAAAACCCTGCCTGTAATCGCCAATGGGAAATTATGACGTCCGGCAACCAAAACAAAGAGCGGCCATTTACGTTGCGAGTGTTTTGAGCTTCTCGTGTGTTCGTGTACGTTTGAGATTCTTGTACGATGTTATTTTCATATTTTGTGCATGTATGTTATTGTAATATATTGCAATTCAGGGATTAAAATATGCGGCTTGTAATCACTAACGACAACGGGATATTAAGGCGTGATTCGGAAGACAGGAACTTCAGCTGGCATGTCTACAAAAACCATTCGCTAAATAAGAAGTGCGTAATCCGTCCAGACAAAAGTGCTACATAAAATTTTAAAAATATTACCTAACTTTTATTTTAACAGAATTTGTGGGTAAACACCTACGGTTCTTGTTGTAGTCTTCTATGTAAACATGCTTTTTCAAGGCGCCGGCTCAATAAATTCTTTTTGTAAGAAAATGTCAGTGTTTTTTTTATTTAAGCAAGTAAGTGGTTAATATAAAGTCCACGTGAGATTTTGTGCTTACCGTCAGCTGCAAAAATGTATGCCTACATATTACCAAAAGAAACGGCCAGAAGACGTACGTCCATATATTTCCCGGTCATTAAAGTGTACTGGTTTGATGATATGTGTTAATTAATCAACAAAATATTTAAACCTGATCTGGGCAATTAGGCCTACCCAAGTTTGTTTATTACTTACGCTTTTTATTGATTTATTATTTCCGTTTAGGTTGTGAGAGCACAAATTTTTGCTGTATAGCCTACAATAGTCACATGACTATAATAGGCTAACACTGATATTTCAAAGGTAGGCCCTACCACAAAAGGTAAGTTTGTTTAATAGTCTACAACTGGAAACTTAAACTATACGGCTTTATGATCTGATAGTACAGAACCAAATTAAAGGCAACACGAAAAATAACTGTAATAATTCTTGCATGAATTAACCTATTTTAATTATTATTTAAGTTTAAATATGTTTGCTTGCACTGTAATAAGCTCTTGCAACTTCAGTTTTCAGTAACCAAATAAGCTAGGTTACTATTTAATCTTTTTAGATGTCAGGTAGAAAACATAAGTTGCCCATACATGTTTGTTTATTTCTGGTAACGGCATTAAATGTTACAATTTTGATCAAATTTAGAAAAATATACAAGAAAAAGTTAAATTTTAAATAATTGTATTAACTTAATATCTGTAAAGTAGGCTATTCATTGCTGTAATTGGAAATAATTACATTAACATTGCCCACCTAACCCTAATTAGATTAATGTGCTTCTAGTATTGAAAATAAATTATTTGTCCGAGATCTAAAAATTAATCTCAAGAAAATCACAACACACTTTAAATGTTATTGCAATCATAATATACCTTTACTGTTGACATGTTTTGACTGTCAGCTGGAAAGCACATGGTGGTGGAAGGATACATAATGTTTTGTTTACATTGCCCTACATTTTATGATCTGTCAAATAATGGAATTCTTATACGGTATGGACAATAGTTATAAATACCTGCAAGTAGACGTCTTATAACACTGGTTTCTCTGTGTCTACTCGAACGGCGCTATTCAATCTCGTAAACTTTCAAACTAAAACCGTCACTAAAAACACACACGACACACGCAAATAATACAAATTCCGTTCAGCATACTGCAATGAACAACGACGACGCACATAAAGAGAAACAATAAATTACGTATTTTCTTAATGTGTGAAACAGGAAAAAAAATACTGTTTCTCTTTCCAGATACTTAGACTGGCGATCATAAAACAAAACAACTTACATTACTAATGACTTCACATAATTTAGCAATGATATTCATAAACAGTCACTTCTATACTTTTGAATATGTTCATCAGAAACCAATATTCATTACACAACGGACAAACTAACTGAATGACGCAATTCGCTTCCGAGCGAAGCTTGGCGAAAACGTAACTCTGATGCCATCTGTTGGTGGAACTTTAAACTACATCTGTGGCGCGAAGCATTAGCGGCGTCTGCCAACGTCAATCGGCTCAATTGCGTCGCTTTGTGCTTGCGCCAATTAAAAAAACAATTATATAGTCAGTTGGTATGTCAATAAGAACTTAAATAAACTTTTTAAAGTATATTAAATAAAGAGAGGTCGTTTGCGTTTGATATTGTTTCACTAATGCTGTATTCAAATTAGAAAATACACGGAACTACATGCAATTATTCGCTACCAACCATACAAATAATAATGTAACAGTTGTTAATGTTGACTTATATGCAGTAACGACTAGTTATTTTTTCCAAAGGTTAAATCTTTAGTGCTGACTTTATTCCGAATGACCTATATCAACAACCTCGGGCAACCAGTAAGCGGCGAAGTTCGTACATATATGAAATGAGCCGCCACGTCATTGCACATCTGTATTACTATTTAGTCTGTGTCAATATCGCGGAAAATGCTTCTGTCCAGAGCCTCAATTTCATGGCGAAAAGATTCTTGCAACATTTGGTTTCAATGCGTTATGTGGACATCTGCAGCGATGCTACATCTTCTGTGATAGGATAATTTTACCCTCACTTACCTTGGCAAATTACAGACGAATGGAGTCACAATAATCTTATTCTGATCGATTCAGTCATATGAGAGGCGTGTTTGAACAAAGACATGCTGCCAGTAACCATGAAGCAGAGCTGCCGATATGCACGTGAGACACTGAAACAAAGTGGGGCTAAAATCTTTTCGCGCCAAACTCGTAACCCTACCAATAATGAAATGTTCCACGATAGGATGACCAACTTGCTGTAAAGCGGTCACACACGTAAATGGACATTACATAGAGGCCCGTGGCCAACATAATCACACATTGTAGTACTCTGGTACGTACAGGACAGAGAAGTCGCGTCTGTCGCCAAATATTAACGCGAATGTTGCACAGCCCTACTATTACTATTAAGATGAAAGACGGAATTCCAGCACGTGAACTTTCAAGTCAGCTGCTGCAGTCGGGAATCAACAGAGTCAATTAGCAAGCAAGTGGAATGTCTTGTACGTTGGCGTCGCTGGCCGAAGATAAAAAAGTACAAAATATAAAAAAGGTGGCATGCATTAGTCTTAGTGGGAGGAAGGACTGAAGTCATATGAACATACAGTGAGACTTAATGCTGTACTTACTGTACACTGAAGGTGGTAAGAAACGAAAAGCTACATGTTAAGTTAATGTAATAGACCTATGCCTTGTTAAACGCCCATCAGAAGTGACAAGAAGGCACACGTTTCAGTGGGCTGTGATTAGACATCTTGCCGCCGTCTATAAAATTATTACATATAGCTTGCTTTAGCACATAGAATGGTACGAGAACTTTCCACTGGCAGATATCTTTTCTCTTTCTTTTTAATATATTTTATGAGTGCATGCTCAAAAAATTAGCTGAAAACCAGAGCCACATAGAATAAACATTCCTGACATATAGCCATGCTTCTGAGTCACAAGACAAGTTTGTAAAATGAAAGTGTCACTGCGATAAGACAGTTGCTGGTTAAAGTTGGATTCTTTTTTTCGATAAGCTCTGAAAAACCTGCAAAAATAATACTTTTCCTACCTGGCAGCTTATTGGAGTAGCCTGTGTACAGTAAATTGTGGATCCTAGCCAGAAAGTCATTGAACCCGCGATAATAGCTGGTTATAACGTAAGAGGAGCAGAGATCGGGCAAAGGCAGAGGCAGACCCAGAAGAAAACACTTTCACCGAGAAAGTGCATCCACCTCCCATGATCTCCCCAAGCAAGAACAGTAGTTTCTCTCTTTTGAACCTAGAGCTCATCTGCGAGTGGACTTCTCTGGGTCATTGGACCGTGCGAGATGGCGCAGTGGTGAGCAATTGACTTACATTAGGGAAGACCCGGGTTTGATTTCTATACGGCAATTCTGATTTTCAGTTTTCCATGTTTTTCTTAATTCACTTCGGATGAATACCGAACGAGGTGGCGCAACGGTAACACACTGGACTCGCATTCCGGGTTCGATCCCCAGCTCCGGCCATCCTGATTTCTGTTTTCTATGGTTTCCTGAAATAACTCTAGGTGAATGCTGAGATGGTTCCTTAGGTTATGGTCGACACCTCTCCCAGTTCCTGTCAAGCTGTGTGTCACCGTCTCTAATGACCTCGCTGTCGACGAGACGTAAAGCCAACTTAACCTTACCGGAATGGTTGCTAACTACAGGCCATAACCAATTCCTTCCCCGTTACTTGTCTGTGTGAGCTAATGTTTCCGTCTCTATAATGATACCACTGTCGACCTTCCTCGCGGATTGGTGAAAGCAGGCATAGGAATTTCCATGCTTTACGATAATTGTTTTTTTTTTAATCGTAAACGAAAACACACACACACACACACACATATATATATATATATATATATATATATATATATATATATATATATATATATATATATGTATATATATATATATATTTGCACAGTTTTGTTAAGAACTGTTTATAGGCCTATGTTGACTAATTTTTTCAAGACAAAATACACAATGGCTTCACTTAATTATACATCGTCAATGGACTAATTAACCAAATGTACATAATTTTTTGTCGAGTAAAAATTATAGTACACAGTAAAGACAATTTTAGACAAAACAGTGCAGCAGTTTTTCGATATCTGCTACCGTTTAGGAATGAAAAAAAAAAATTATCGTAAAAGCAATATAAATGACGGATCATGGCCTTAAAAATTATATATAGCTTTCGCACAGAAACCATTTTACGTATTGACATTACGATAATATCACTAAAGGAATAGAAATTATTAACTGGGTGTTTTCGAGTGTATTTTTTTTTTTTTTTAGAATGAAAGTACAGTACTTACGTATTCATAGTTTCCAGGGCTGTGAAAAAAAAAAAAAAGAGATTCTATAGCAATGAAGGCGGCACCGAGATGACCCGAAAATTCGGTGGTAGCATACATATAGGTTCGACAGGAGACTATATTCCCTACTAATATAACTTAACATGACAATCCCTATCCTTTCTCTCGCCAGAACTCTGGCACATACAGCGGCATTAAGGCCTTGTTCCTTAGTTTTTTTTTTTCAGACTGATACCAATAACTCTAATATTTTTAACAAAATACTTTAAAGAAAAAAAAATTTGAGACAACGTGCGGTCACACAAAGCATAATACTGTGGATACGTTTTTTTTTTTTTAAATAAAGTATCATTCGTCAGCAAAAAATATTTTGCTTCATTTTGGCTTAGTTTCACGACAAAAAAAAACGTGGTACTTTGGGTGACGAAATCTAAAAAACCGTTCAGTACATTGCTACAAAACAATTCAGATTCAAATTATGGCATCTTAGTGTCAAAACTGTGGAGCAAAATTTTGGTATGTGTATTAGGTAGCAATAAAAAATATTTTCGAAATCACTGCAAAACCAATGAATAAGCGCTTAAGTGCACCGCCTACCACGCGCTTCAAATGTGCTGTAATTTACAGGGAAATACATTGTTTTTTTTTTAAATTTAAAACAAAGCTATTCCACGTGTGCTCACTGTACTAATTTACGAAACACACTTCGGAAAAAGACAGGATGTTGATGCGCGCTTCAAGGTCGCCCTTATAGCTCCGTTGCTCCTGAGCCTCTAACACGCAGGTAGGCTGCGTTCGCGTGTGTGAGGCACAAAATCGGTGCCACTAACCGCCGTTTATAATGCACAAACCGGCCAAGTGTCGTGCAATGCTTTTCTATTATTATTTTTATTTTAGGAATTAAAGCGGTGATCATACTGTGCGGGACGTGTAATAGTGTAAAATTAAACGCATGTTTTATATGTATGTATGTATATATATATATATATATATATATATATATATATATATATATATATATATATATATCCAGGTGACATTTTCCCACACACGAAATTATAAAACTCCAATATATTAGCCATTTTGAGGGGTACAATAATCGTGTTTATAATAAGCGTGCTGAATGTTTAAACTTAGAGGGACATTTCTTAAAGTGTGAAAATATGCAAATGTATTTAAAGTCTAGTGGTTCCGCAGTAAAATCGCTGCTACACATTTCAAGCGCAGGTAGGAATGCGCTACTTACCTACCTAAATACCTTGACGAATTCGACAGAAAGGCGTAAACCATGAGGAGGGTTAGGGGAGGTTACGGAAGTGGGAGTGTAATGGAGGAAATGCAACTAACTTTGTAAGAAACTTATTGTGACATATGGACTGGCAGAGATTCTTTAATTTTGTTTGAGCCCTTTTATTGCCTGATTAGATTATTTAATATTTTGTTTGTTATTTTTTTTAATGTACATAATTCAGTTTAGTTATTTTAAAGTCTGAATTAGGGTTAACAGTTTTAGATTCATGTTTTGTTTTCTCACTTAAGAGTCAGGGTTAACACCACTTCAGTTTATTGTCAATTTTATTTCTCTTAGTGTGGAGCTGATTACTGAAGGTAGTCTATGGAAAAAAATAATAGGGAAGAAAATAATGAATGTATTTTGTTGTTGGCTGTTCTTTTTAAAAGTAATAAAAAAATTAAGGATCTATAATTAATAATTTGTACGAGCAACGCAGCGAACTTCAGAGAACATCGCAAGATAAGTTCTTGCCTGCTCTCCTTGTCTGAACCAAATAGCTTGTATACATTTTTTTGTATCGTAGTTTTCTGTAGTGAGTTTAGCCTCCTATCAAAATCTTATTCTCACCTGCGTAAGCCCTCGAATAGATCTCATGTTTTTCCTCATTTCCCCGACTGAGCATAGCCAGGTTTTCAAACAAGATTTTCATTACACTGGAGGTTTTTCAACCATACACAATTCATAATTTTACAATTTCACTCACCATCTCTTTAACATTTCTTTTTATTTACATTTCTTATGCCGCGACAGTAGACGTTTTGTCTATGAAGGTGGTGCATTATGTCACAGAGAAAAAGGACATAAAATGTTGGATATTGTCAATGTGTCTAGTTTTTTTACGATGTATTCTTTTGACTAGGAGACGTGGGGATCAGTTTCCTTATAAGAGAAGGAAGTCGGGAGTAAAAAATTCCATAGAAGCAGCAGGTCCATTGTTGCATGCAAGGCATGCAAAAGCCAAATTTAGTGTCACTGCACTCGTAAGCAAGCAGGTATGTATTGTTGCGCGCGGACTTGAAGGTTGGGTCGAAAGAAAAGGAAGGAGGGGCGGGCAGTTTGAAGGAGAGTTCGTATTCCGACAATATAGGAAAAGCAGCAAGGCGTACACGTCACACGTAACTGACGTCAGCAGCACATCAGCATTTTACTGGCTAACTGAAAATGAAACTCAAGTAGCGGCGACCAAGCTTGCTAGTAGCCAATGTTGTAACTTGGGCGTTTGAGACGCTTGTCTAGAGTGTAACCACCTGAAGCTATTTTATATTCAGTTATTCTTAAAATCTTAAAATCCTGTTTAAAATGATATCGTAGTATATTACAGATACTATTTAAAGTAATTTATAATATCAATGTAACACTTATTTGCTAAGAACCCACGTATTTTTAATAAATTATTAACAATTTATGTTCATAAAATTTTTCCTACAAGTCGTTCGGGATAAAGTGAGCATTAAAATTCTACCTTTGCAAACTTTCACTAGCCGTTACTGCATATAACATTAATAATAGTTGCCTTACTACTTGTGTGGTTGGCGACGACTTAGCCGAATTTAGGTCCGTGTGTTTTCCTACTTAAATGCAACAATACTAAAATAAAAATCAATTGAAAACTCAATATTTTAATTTTATGTAATTAATAAACGTTTTTTAAACACACTGTAAAGGTTCCTAACAACTGCATTATTTATCGTACACGCGCAAGCATCAAGTGACGCGACGTGTCCAGAGAGGTTAGACAGTTCCATTGTTAGCCGTTACGTGCGGAAAAATACGAAGCAGTTGAATTTTGAGTCCTCACTTTATCCCGTACCGTCTATAACACCTAATATGCCTAAACAGTTAATAAATGTCGATCTTCACTACAAAAATAAAAACAGTCATCACATTCAATTATAATCAACTCTCCATTTAAAATATCTCGTTCCAGAACTTTGCCATGAATTATATATTAGTCTTTCCTGCAAGTCTGTCCTCCTCGTCTGTTCCACTCATGTGTAGGCGGTTCGGGATAAAGTGAGCACTCAAAAAAAAAACCCTGCTAAATTTCAATTCTCAGCCAATTCAAATATTTCCGCGCGTAACGGCTAACAACGGAAAATGTCTAACCTCATTGGACACGTCACTTGATGTTTACGCGTGTAAAGACCGAGCTAGAATATTCGTAAGACATAACCATAAAAATTGGACACACACTTTTGAGTGATGCGTGCTACAACACACCGTACCGCTGCTTAGTCGCCGTAAGAGGGACAGAAACCTGTCAGTTTCTTACGGTGCGGTTACGGTTCTGTACGGATACTTTATGGTCAATGTAGCTCGGGCTTAAGATAAATACTGCAGTTGAAAGGAACCTATATACTTTGATAAAAAAAAAGGTTATAAATTATATAAAACACTGATATGTCGATTTCAGTAGATTTTATTCCAGTATTGTTTCATTTAAATAAAAAAATACACCTAACTGCACTCGGCAATTCGCTGCCAACCGTACAATGGAAAATGTAATTATTGTAAATGTTAGGCATTATATACAGTAACGGCTACTGTCTTCTTTCAAAGGTTAAATGTTTAGTGCTCACTTTATTCGAACGACCTATAAACGCACCATCCACATGATAACCGACTTTTCCGCCGCCGTACACAACTGCTTAGCTGCAACTCGATAACGTCGCTCCGGCACCGCTCCTCAACTTCGTCGTTATCTTCATCGTCGAGATAACTTCTCTGACACTCTCTCGTACAGGCTAAGCCTCAGTCACTGGGTACTGTACTTAGTATAGTCGCCGTGCCGCCACACCCAGATCGTTTTCCCAGCTTAGCGGTAACTCCGATCGACTACTAAGTGTTTTGAACAGCTTCGGTAATCGTCCACTCGTTTAATTCATTATGTGTGTGTTGATACACTTCTTCATTTCTGCTTCTACCAAGATATGTGACTTACAATAGAATATCATTAAGTTTGAATGACTACTATTGTTACTACTACTGCTACACTATAACCACAGCTTAATTTAGCTGTTTTTTTTTTTTTTTTACTCTGAAGTGCGAATTTTTGTAATGTATATGTTTGTATTCAGTTTAAATAGTTTTTAAGTTGAAACATCAGCCGGTATCTTGCATTTATTTAATTATTGCTAAAACTTTTGCGTCCGTGTTATTTATTGTGTGTTTAGCTACGATAGGACGTATAATATAACTTTGTGTACATTTTCAATATATCATTAATTGAATGTTTTCGTTAACTTCGCGCAGGAATAGCAGAAATAAAGATTTCTAACATTCCGCTTCGTCTAGTCTTGTGTTTGACGAGGCGTTGTGATGGCGTACGTCCACAATATTTCACTAAATCCATTTTCACTATTGCAAGAATCTTATGGGAGAGTTTGGCACACGGAAAAATTCTGTTACTAGTTGCATTGATATCTCGAACGGGTGTAATAAAATGGAAAACGGTAGTAAAATTAAAATTTACTAGGCTTCGTAAAGAGAGAAGTAATTTGAATGTAAAGTGTAAAACAAACCAATTTTCCCTTTTAAATTATCAAATTCATGTAATTTAAGATTCAGGAAAGCTCTGTGAGCTTACACCTATTACCGATACCAACGCTCAAGCGGCACAAATTTTCCTCGTGGCAAACTTTTAACATTGATCTATCTAACCAACTGTAAAATTAATCTTACCCAGGTGTATGGAAAGCGGTAAGGGGGGGGGGGGAGAAGAGACGCAGAGGGAGAGAGGACAGGAAGGCCATCTCGGCGAGGAGGATAGGCAAAGGCGGCGGCGTGCCAGCCAGGCGACGAGGAGTGCAGCTTGTGCAGCGTGGTGCAGTCGGCGTGTAACGTGACGTCAGGGGCGGCCTGCAGCTGCCACGCCGAGACAAGCCGAGCACGCCCGAAGCTCGGGGTCGCTCGCCTTGAAGTGGGCGGCGCTGAGCGGCGAACCCCTCCAAGGTCGTCCCAACCTGTTACCTGTCACGCGGCAGCCCGCCTCGCCAAGTCTGCCAGCATGCATCCTCTTATTACAGTTCAGCGCCTCTTCAAGTCCTCGTTACTGGAATGAGAAAACAAACATTGCCAAAATATCCCTCTTCCGAAAACAACTCATGCAACGATAAATAAATGTTACAATGAAATAATAACGAACTGAAATTATGCATGTGTACAAAAACATGTCAATAACAAATAGTTGTATTTTGTATTTAGCATGCTTGAAAGTTAAAACATATAATAACAAAAATTATATTATTAACTTAGCAATTTTTAAACGTCTCTTTCTATCATTTGCGTGTTCTAACGTTGGTATTACGAAGAGGGGAATTTTAGCCTCCTTCGGACGTCTTATGCTATAATAAGATTCTCGTTGTTTAACAAGAAAGCTTTATGTGCGTATCTTGTAACATGACAAGCTGTTCCCTGATCTGAGCTTGGGAAGCTATTTCCTTATTTAAGTTGGCCACTCTAGACGTTTGTGCCAGAAGAATAAATTAGGATCAAACTTCCACTACAGTTCACATAGGAACCCCTGTTTTTCGCGAAAAGAATTTTGCCCCACTTGGTTTCATGGCTAATGGCAACGTGTCTCTGTGGAGCCAAAACTGATTTGATTGAGCCAATTACAATAAAGTTCCTGCACCACCACATGTCTGTGATTTGCCGATAGAATCCCAAGGCTTGCGCGAGTTAAAATATCCAATCACTCACCACGAAGCCGAACTCAGCATATGTACACGTAAGACACCGAAACAAAGTAGGACAAAATTGTTTTCGCGAAAAACAGGGTTCCCTATAAAGATTAGCGTGCGGGCTGTATCGTGTGCTGGTAAATGACATTGCAACTATTATTCGCAACTACATGCCAGACGAGTCGTATTTAATTTGACGGTAGACAACGTTCAATTTAACATTCCACAGCAACATGATCCAAGCCCGCGCGCAATGCATGTAAGGGCGTGTTTTCAGGTCTATGCTCATATAACATTGTTGTTCCTCTTGAAGTGAGGATTATTCTCCAAAATATTGACATGCGATTTTGCAACAACCTGTACAAGGTAGGTGTTAGCCAACTACACACGAATATGTAGGCAGATTTAATCAGAAAAATATGGCACTTTAAAGAAGCATGCAAAAACTTATGTTTTAATTCATAACCGGTCATGTACACACACGCCACTGTAATTATACAATCAGAAGAAGAGCATAGCAGCTGCTATCTACTGGAAGGCGTAGATTACCAAATGCCGTCTCTGACAAGTTTACTAAAACCAGACACGTCATAATGTTCACTCAGCACTAGATATGACTATTTTTTTCTTGGACAGAATATTATTCTACGTTTACAAACCACAGTTTGACTATAATTTTTTTCGCTTTCCTGTATAACTAAATAAAGTGGACGTGTTTGGTTTCGATAGTTTGCTTCTGAAATGCGAGTTGCTGGTAAAATGTAATTGTTAATAATATAAAAAAAAAAAAAAATGAAAATCTACCGATTTGTACGCATTCATTCTCACACAATTTATCCGATTGAGAATAAACTTCTACTTAGAATTTAAAAAAAAATTGTTTATTTCAGACAGTAATTTATCACTTTTAATATTATTATCAGTAATAAAAGTGTTACTTATATGAAATTTGAAGCGCCAAAAAGTTTTATCACAATTTTTTATTATTTTTGTTTAAATTTAGTGTTTGAAAAGGTATTGAAATAGAAATACGTATTGTACTAATTACTTAAGATAGTTTGGAATATTTAGACTGAACTTTTACCTGATTCAAAGAGGCATTAAATTGAAAACCACGAAAACGCGAAGTAGCGGACAATACCTAGTTGTTAATTAAAATAGTATGTTCCTAAAAATCAGTCCAAAAATGGAGATCATTAAGAAAACTATAACCGTCACTGTAATAACGCAACACATAATTTAAGTAACGCATGAATATTCACACTACCATAATTTGTAATGTGACACATATGTAAAGTCAGTGATTTTTGGTGAAAAGAATTCTGCATTACTTTTTTTCAATACCCCACGTTCACATCTGTAGCTCTGTTTCATAGTAAGTGATTGGGTTTTAACTCTGTGTGTCTTGGGGTTCTCTCTGCAAATTACAGACGTGTGGTGTCGCAGGTAACCATGTTCTGATTGGCACAGTCAAATAAGCGACGCCTCTGCCCAAATACACTCTGCCAATAACCACGAAGCATAGCTGCAGATTTGCACGTAAGGTAATGAAACATAGTGGTGCAGAATTCTTTTCACCAAAAATCACTCGCTCTACACATAGAGGCAGTGATTTTTGGTGAAAAGAATTATGCAACATTTTGTTTCAGTGCCTTGTGTGCACATCTGCAGCTCTGCTTCGTGGTCAGTGTGTGGCTGTTTTTAACTCTCAACATATATGGGTTCTACCCGCAAATCGTAGAATGGTGGTGTCGCATTGACGTCATTCTCATTGGCCCAGTCAAATAGTGACGCCTCTATACGAATGCACTCTGCCAATAACCACGAAGCATAGCTGCAGATGTGAACGTGAGGCATTGAAACTAAATTATTTTTAATTCTTTTCGCCGAAAATCATTGCCTCTATCTACACATATGCCTCGTTTAGGTCAAGAAACCACAGCCTGTTAAATTATTGCTAGGACACATTTCCTCATACGTTGGGAAGCTCGTACTGTCTCAACGTGGACAAACGCAAGAGAAGACACTCAAGGATAAGAAAGGAATAGCTCTTTTCACCCAGCTCTGTGTCAATGTTAAAACACAAAAGTATATGTTTAAAGGCTAGTCATCGCGACTACACATGAGCGCGTGCACCACGTATACACGCACAACCATGCATCGATTATAAAACAGAGAAATAACATGTGATCAGAATTCTTTACTGAAAAATAAAGTAATTTCGACTTTTAAATTTTATTCACAAAAAATCACATTTAGAAACTATAAATCTCGGTTAAGGCTAAGCTACATTCGTAGTAACGCCCGCACTAGATACAAATAGCACAAGCGCGCCGAAATACCACAGACTATCGTCCCACATTCGCGCATTACATAAAACGTCAAAAATTATTTTACAGACTTTTCATAGTAGTAATTCCCTTTTTTAATGTTCCACTTTCGCAACAAAATAAAAACCAAAATATTCCTTATTTTGCTTTGAACATCAATAATAGCATTAATTGCTGGTACTTTATAAAACTTGAAAAAATATTCTAATATACTTATGTCGTATTCGTATTGCTTGTTTATTGACTGCGCAATGACCAAAGAAATGTTGGAAAGTTCGTTAGCTTTCAATATGCTATTTTCCATGCGTGTGCTGTGCATCCTATATAGTTACTGACAATTGTTAGTACACGTTTGCGTTCACCTTATGTGCGTCTGTGCTGTTACTGTGATGCTGAGAATGTAGCCTAGCATTGCTATTCCGTTATTTTTTGAGCCAAAAATGACAATGTATTTTAACCCCAAACCTTACCTATATCACCGCAATTAGTGACAGGTATTGTTCCTTGTCAACCCCGGACTCGATAGTAGAATTAATATTAGTCGAGAGTTGGCTAATTTTACAACAAGCTGGCAAGATCAATGTTAAAAGTTTGGCACTGGAAAAATTTCTGCCTCTTGAGCGCTGGCATCGGCAAGAGGTACAGGGAAACTGACCAATCACAAATAGCTTTCGTGAATTTTGAGTTACATGAAGTTGACAATTTAAAAGCCATAATTTGTTTGTTTTTCACTTTAACATTAAATTAATTGGCTTTTGTCTTTGCCAAACCTAATGAAATGTAAGTTCAGTACGGTATCATATATTATTAGACCCGGCAACGATAGCAGCGTAATTAGCGGCAGAATTTCTCCCTGTGCCAAACTCCCCCAGAAGAAAACACATTTGCTATCTAACCTGTAGTGGAATGAACCTTCGTTGAGAGCAGATCAGTACTGTCCAGTCAGAAGAGTGTAAATATTCCATACTGTACAAGAACGCAATGTCCTGGAGGATAATAGGCTACTAACGGTAGCTCGGAGGGTCATTGAAGCACGGGTTGAATGGCCCGGACAGGATGACCAGACGAGGTCCATGTACTCGCGAGTCCGCCAGAAACAAGCGCGCTCCTCGAGCAAAATAGAATCACA
The DNA here is from genome assembly GCA_003012365.1 of Medauroidea extradentata. Lineage (NCBI taxonomy): Eukaryota > Metazoa > Arthropoda > Insecta > Phasmatodea > Phasmatidae > Medauroidea > Medauroidea extradentata. Next base: position 53,124 of record PNEQ01071650.1, read on the forward strand.
AACTAACATCTAACCAGCGCTACAATTTCACTTACACATCATATAAAGCGCTGCTTAACAATTTGATTTAATAATTTAAAATTAGTAGTATTACGTAACTAACCAATTCCCCCCCCCCCTAAATTATCTCCTTGTGTACCTTTCTCACAAATTATCTTATAAATTCGTCCGAAATACAAGGGAACTAATTAATGGTACATCGAAACGTCAATAAACGGCAGCAAAACAACATCCCTTCAGTAAAGTTTGATTAATTTCGGCAGAGAAGCACGGAATACATCGTCCTGTAAGATGCTCAACCTTCACAGTTCTTTATTTCATTGTGCAATGCGTTCCGTAACCCAGAAGTCTGAATGAGCATTGAAAGATTCCACATAAAGGTTTGGCGTGTGCTGGAGTATTTTACGGGTACAGTAATTATCGTTAGAACGAGTATTATGGTTGTGATGACGAAACAATGGTTCGAATCTGCAGGAGAGGAAGGTTGGAATAGCTTGTCCCTTCGCAATAAATTGACCACTTCTGAGGAATGTTAAATAATAATAAATCCTGAATTGTGATGGCGTCAGACATTAAACTTTCGAGTACGGTGAAATCTACACAAATTATTTGTTACTTACACTACTGTGTTCATATCGAAAAGTGACCGAAGACATAAATGGGCTGAAAAGGAAAGAGTAACCAGATAATCCAGGCTTCAAAAGTGCTTCGTCGTAGATGAATCTTGTGTCGGTAATCGTGTGTAACGTCCAACTACAGTGTGGACTTATTCCAGCCACTTCTGCCGTGGCATCGTAGAAGTTGCCGCACAGAAGTGTAAGGGAAACCCCCTGTATCATAGAAGTAGTTTCAGAAATTTCTAGGCTGACGTATGAGTTACTCTGTACATTTCTGTGAAAACTTCGCTGGGATTTTAAACTGTAACTAATGGCCATAACATTTCATTACATAAAAGTATCAACACTACAACGAAGGACGTGACGTTTTGACGTGAATGAACTACTTTACATCACAAGACATTGCACTTTTTTTGGTTGCCAGGCCATTTGAATCTCCATCGGAATGAGCCCTATTTGGTCTCAAATTTGGTGACAAATTTACTGCAGTGGTGTCACTGCTTTTCCCAATTTCGCTCATCAAATCACGCATGTCTAAGCCTCGTGGTCACAAAACACAGTAACAAACGTGTGCATCTGCCGCCGCCGTTCTAAATATTCGACCTTCGTTTTGAAGGTCTGAGAGGCTGCTTCGTGACTTCTTTCACCTGGTCGGTCCACATACTGCCTGGCTCTTCCTCTCGGTCTCCGCCCAGAGACTTTCCCTTGAACTATCGGTTTCTCCGGGTTTCCGTTTTCACTTCTGAGAATGTGGTTGACGACTTGTAATACACGCTGTGGCCACTCTAAGCCCAAACTCCAGTTCTACTGTAACTGAGACGTTTGCTTTTGTTTCATTTCGTCGCCATAATGCCACGCCCAAAACGGTGACGTAACCTATCTCCCACACTTTACCCTAGCCATGGACATCCCTTCTCAAAACGCAGACAACACAAGGACGCATCGATGTGGCAAACTTGAAAACAAACGGCGTGTTACTTGCACTCTCCCACGGCAATGGTTTGCCCTTATTCGTTTACACAAGAAGCAAGGTAAGGCATAACCATATTAGAGTTAGAAGTTCTGGTAATTTGACCCTTGTATGTAGGGTATTGCATCGAAGGCAACGGCTTTCCATTTAAAGACAATAGTCATACTGAAACAATAATTAAAATTGTGACACTACATCCTCCTGGGAACTGGGTGAACGGCAAATACAAGTGCGAGAGAAAATCGCGCCCCTTGCTATTTGTTTATGACCTAAATGTCTACTGCCACAGCTACCACCGGGATAGCAGGGCAGTGTCCCAGGGCCCCCGATCTTAAGAGGCACTCAATTAAGGGAGGATTTTTTTAAAAGAAGATCTCCTATAATAACTTTAAGGAGGGGATGTTCCCATATAAACACTTGTTGCTCCAGGATCCTCAAGTGTATAGTTATGGCTCGCGAAATACCAATACCTGTTCTACACCGCAGTGCGCATTATTCCACAATTCTTGTGATGCCATTGTAGTGAATGATCGGCGTTATTCGAGCTGTTTCGAATAATCTGCTGACTAAACGTAACAGTGACTTAATCCCTCGAGTGTCTGAAGTCGAACCTGTCACCAAACGACAGCGCGAATTTTCTCCGGTCCGTGGGATGATGTAACAGACAAGTCTAGAGGAAAGTCGACTTCCGTCGCGAGCCGGCTGTAACCAGTGGTGGCTCTTGGACGGCTGCCAAGGTGGTTCGCATGTTTGGTCGTAGAACTCGAGGACGTGCAGTTGTGGGTAGGTCGACCTCCGATGATGCGGTACAGGTTTCGTGTTGCCATTCTCGTCACTTCAGGATCCTGAGTTGTCAACACGTAAGCCACAACCTGCACTCAACTCTTCCTCCTCCTCGCCGTCCTATAAGCTTTCCTGCTGACTTCAAGGATTCCGCGAATCGTTGTCGTGACATAACTAGGGACACCTGATTTTCGCGAAAATATTTTTGTAACAGCTTGTTTCAGTGTCTTAATTACACATCTGCATCTCTGCTTCATGGTTATTGTCAGCATGTCTGCTCGGAGAGACGCCTCTAATTAGACTGTGCCACTCAGAACCAAGGTTACTGCAGCACCACACGTCTGTGATTTGCGGGTAGAGAAATTCAAGAGACTGAGAGTTCACCGATCACTAGAGCCACGATTTTATGGTGAAAAGATTTTTGCAAAATTTGGTTTCGATGCGTCATGTGCACGTCTACGGGTCTGCTACATCGCCCATGATTGGATAATTTTACTCTCACTTGCCTTGGCAAATTACAGACGTAAGGAGTCACAATAATCTTATTCTGATTGGTGCAGTCAAATGAGAAACGCATTTGAGCAAAAACGCGCTGCCCACAACCTTGAAACAGAGCTACCGATGTGCACGACAGACACTGAAACAAAGTAGGGCAAAAATCTTTTCGCGACAAAATCGTGGCCCTACCGATCACCAATCACCGTTCGCGATCATTATGAAGTAGAACTGCAGATGTGCTCGTAAGGTATTGAAACGAACTGGTGTAAAAATATTTCCGCGAAAATCATTTGTTCCTGTATTCACTGACCTGCAGAAATATTTGTACACACAAGCAGACATTATAGCTGCTCATTTGCTGCCCGCTGACCCAATGACAAAACATGATGGGTAGAGCCCGGTAGTTTTCGCGAAAATATTTTTGCAGCACTTTGTTTCAGTGCCTTACGTGCGCACATACATCTCTGCTATGTGGTCAGTGATTAGATGTCTTAACATACAACGTCTGGAGGTTAAACCCGCAAATCACAGACGTGTTGTGTCACTGTTATCCGTGTATTGATTGGCACAGTCAAATGAATAATAACTCTGCACAACAACACACTGGCAATAATCATGAAGTTGAGCTGCAGGTGTGCACGTAAGTCACTGAAACAAAGTGGGGCAAAAATTTTTTCACGAAACTACCGGGCCCTAATGATTGGGCATGAATTTAGTTGCTTCTTTATTTTTGGCTCAGCACCCTTCAGGAGAAGTCAAATCAGTGAAGAGCCATTCGTATAAATGACACAATTTTACAGTGGTTTGAGTTCTAGCTCGTGCTCGAAATAAAACGCGAATTTTCAGGATCCTAGTGGCAATCAGAGAATGATTTACCGTGAGAAATATGTCAGTTTGCTGGGTTTCAGTGTAGTATTTACACGAATGGCGTTCTCTCTCTCTTTTTTTCGTGTTTAAATTCGACGTAACTAGAGCCACGATTTTATGGCGAAAAGATTTTTGTAGCATTTGGTTTCAATGCGTCATGTTCACATCTGCTGTTGTGCTACATCGTCTGTGATTGGATGCTTTTACTCTCACTTGCATTGGCGAATTACAGACGTACGGAGCCACAATAATCTTATTCTAATTGGAGCAGTCAAATGAGAGGCGTGTCTGTATAAAGACACGCTACCAATAACCTTGAAGCAGAGCTGACGATGTGCACGTGAGTCACTGAAACACAGTGGGGCAAAAATCTTTTCGCGACAAAATCGTGGCCCTAGACGTAACTAATGAAACACCTGATAATGTTATAATGAACGCTTGTTAAAAAAAAAAAAAACACTTCAACAATGTGCAATAATCATCGTACAAACTTATAAGACGAACGTGCTGCAGTGTTTTGGAGAACACTAATGATTAGAGCCACGATTTTGTCGCAAAAAGATTTTTGCAACATTTTGTTTCAGTGTCTCGCAAGCACCTCGGCAGCTCTGCTTCACGGCTATTGGCAGCGTGTCTTTGCTGAGACACGTACCTCATTTAACTGCACCAATAACAATGAGGCTATTGTGACGTAATACGTCTGTGATTTGTTAGTAGAACCTCAAGACGTGTGACAGTTAAAACGTCCAATCACTGACCATGAAACAGAGTGAACATAAGGCATGGAAACCAAATGGTGCAAAAATCTTTTCGCCATAAAATCGTGTCTCTACTAATGATTTTGTCGATTTTTCATTCATATGGCGCACTGGTTTCTCAGTCTCACACATGCAGAATTTCAAGAGGAGCTGTCGTTACTTTTATGCGGGCTCACGTTCCGCTTACATCGTACCATTCGTAGAGTGGATGATTTATCGCGGGAAAACTTGACTGTTTTCTGGGTTTCAACACACGTTCAGTTTACCACAAGATGACATGGCTTTAGCTTTTAAGTGGAGCTGTTGCCCTATACGACTGAGCCAATAAGAATCCCGCTGTTGTAATATTTGATGCCTATTATTGGTATAAATTCAGCTACGTTGTGTCAGACGTACATCACCCACTCGTGTGTTGTAATTAACTACACCGTTTTCAAGGGTAAGTTGTCACAAAACATTTTCGCGATATACCATCCTCTCTAACCATTCGACATCAACGATGGCAGAGTATCAAACTGTATGCATTACAACTACTCGTATTTTTCATTCCAAAACACAAGTACAGGAGTTTAAAAAATATATTATTTATTTAAACACATAACATTTAAAACTAGAGTATGGTCTTCCTTCGTAAGAATTATATTATTCGATAGTTGTGTTAGCAAGTCTTGTATACAATCCTTTCTTTCCATGGGATCGTTTCCCACATTTCCCTTAATATATATTTCAGAGAATGTAATTGGTTTATTTGTGGGGAATAACGTAGCGTTAGATGATCACAAACAAGTGCCAAATCACATTGCATACAAGACAGTCTTTTTGTAATTCGCCCCCACCCTAACACGCACTCACAGAATACATGGAACGCCCCTCGCCATCGGATATTTCTGCTGCAGAAGCACATTCAATCGCCGATTATGTCAGAATCAAGAATATTTCCCCATGGGAACTAATGTGCACGTCGGGGCAACCTTTAGATGTTCCAAAAACTGTAATTCTTACGTGTGACATATTACAAGGCTGTAACTATTATTATATAAGGAAGACAAAACGCGCTCCCGAAATGGTCATCAATGAAAGGAAACCACTACGACGCTACTTATGAAGATGAGATGACAGGTTTATTGAAATATAATTTCATCCAAAACAGACGAAAAACGCCTTTTTTTTTTTTTTTTTTTTAGACTGCTGCATCTCAAAACATTCTAGCTGCATACAAAAGGCACTTCGATAGAATGCTACATTGTTCTGTGCTATAAGATTTGCATTTAAAAATTGTAAATTCTCCGCTTGAAATCGCATAGCATTGAAACGGTACGGCAGCCTGAGCAAATAGCTTGCGCGACAAGGTATAGTGTTAGTAGGGACGAGAATTTTTAGTCAAAAATTTTTGCCCCACTTTGTTTTAGTGCCTTATGCGTACACGTGCAGCTAAACTTCATGGCTATTGACAGGGTGTTTCGTGCAGAGGCGTTATTCATTTGACTGTGCCAATCAGTACACGGATAACTGCCACACATCACGTCTGTTATTTGCGAGTTTACGGCATCCGATCACTGACCACAAAGCCGTGATGCAGGTCTGAAGTCACTGAAACAAAGTACTGCAAAATTCTTTTTGCGAAATAGCCTATCTCTAGTGATTAGACAATTTGCCTCCCAACACGACGATCCGGGTTCGAGTCCCGAAGTAGTCGTTCCCGATTTTTCCACGTGGAAACCGTAGTAGTCGTTGCCGTTGACTGACGGGTTTCCTCGGGGTATTACAGTTTTTTTTCGCCTTCTCATTACGCAACTGTCCCATCCTCACTTCGAGACCTCACTATTAGCCACTGACCAAAATCCCTCCAATCTCTCACTTGCACACTTTGAACGCGAGAAATGCTCAAACTCAGTGGTATTTCGTGGTCATGTTCCAAACCATCTCAACGAATATAAACTACAACGGAATCAAATTAACTGTACAAGTGAAATATTCCTCCCACTTAAATTAAGTTTCTATACATTAATATTACTGACACATCAGTAGGGACCATTATTTGCTGACACGCTATGGAATCCACTGACGTATACATACTATAATGCACAACCTGTGATAACTTTTTGGCCACGAACCTTTATGTGACGTCATTTATTGTATGTGACCGCTTTACATGAAAATTGTCAGTCTACCGCGGAACTTCAAACTATTGGTCAGAAGCTTTCTCGATGGCAGTCCACGACATTCTCGGCCAACAGAAGACGTCGAGCATGTCTACAGTCGTTGGGATTCTAGTCTATGCTGGCAGAAAATTAAGGTGGTCGGCTACCTCACGCTTAAATGCGTTGCAGTGTGTTCGTAAACAAGTTGTTTCTATGAAATAATTCCAAGTGTGCCCATTGTGCCAACGTGCCAAAATAAACACACTTCAGACAAGATCGGAACCTCTTTGTTAAACACTACGCTAAATAAAAACACTGTTTCTGAGCCCTCCAACACGGCTAATAATGGCCTTTTCAGACTGCTGTACTTCAGAATGTACTAACCGGATGTATGTTAAACTCCGATTGCGATATAGGCTACGCAGAACTTTGCTACAGACTTTCCACCGATAAAATTATATGGTCACCGCTTGATGTCCCCAGTTCGGCGGGAACCTTGCACGCTAGTTCAGCGCTTGGGTCGTTGAGACGATACGGCATTTTATGCGCGCATCAATGTTGCTCTTATGTCTCTGTCATTTCTGAACCTCTAACGCGCAGGTAGGCGGCCCCCTTAAGTGCATTTTGCACATCTCTAAGCATCAGTGTTTGTGGCGACGTCAGAATATAGTAAAACTAAATAAAGCTCAGGTGTAAGCTTTAGTGCCCAAGGTTTCGTTAATACCAAACTTAATATTTAACTTCTCACAGGTCCCATGCTTGTCGTTGGTCTAAAGAGATGCTGGCCGGCGCCAAACAAGTCCTGCTGATAGGAGAAGGAACGTTCTTGCAGCAAGACAGACAACAAGCTTCCAACCTGTGTAGTTGGAGCCATCGGCGTCGTAAGCATTTGATTTTTTTTTGGGGGAGGGGGGGGGACGTCACTGGTAGAGAAAGTGTACATATAACCTACGTAATAAAGGGGTGTGTAGGAGTCCTCCACCGGGAAATTTTATATTTTAAGGTGCAAAATGCTGCTATTTAAAGAGTTTCTGCATCAAAATATTTAATATACAACTGAAGGAAATATTAATCTTAAAAAATCTTAAAAACTACGAAATTTTTTTTTTGGGGGGAGGGCGTGTGTCCCCCCCCCCCCCCGTTTACGACGCCCCTGGTTGGAGCTCCATTTGTCTTGTGCTGGATGTCGTCCATCCTCTTCCTGTCTCCAGTGGGAGCAGAGAGACAAACGAGGACGGGAATCGGCAGTGATGAAGAAATCCGAAAAACGACCTGTCCTTCGCTCCTCCTTCGAGTAATAACATTAGAAAATGATTATCGCTGTGTAAATTACACCGACAAACTGTTTTTGGTTAACGGTAATATTTCAATACTGGAAAAGTGAGAAAAATGCTCGGCTTTGACAAAGGGCCGGCTAGGATGTGGCGGGTAGAGCGATTTACGAAAATGCGCTACAAAGCTTGACGGTAAAAACAACTTTAAAATTGACATATTGCTTGTGAGAAGCGTGTGGTGAAATACAATATTTATGAAGCATTTGATTTTGTAGCTGGATTCCAGCGCAAGAAAGTACGCCAAATGTAATGTATCAAACCATAGTCGTCTACAGGAGAAGTCCGTGACCTGGCACGAAGGGTTGTTTTGATAGCACCTTTGCTCTCCAACGACACTGGCTTTCCCTGATTGGTTTGTCTGTCCTGTATACCGGCGAATCAGCGAAAGCCATTTCTTTCGAAAAGCTCGCACAGAGGCTGGAAAAATTCGCGGGTTGACTGGCGTGTAGTCTTAGCTTCCAAGAATATAATATGTGAACCGAAGTAGATGGAAGGTGGTCATGTGTTGCTTGCTGGCACAGCGATACCACGTGATTTAACCTGAACTTAGTTGCTGCTTTATTATAGCCTTGCGCTCTACAAGAAATACCACATAAGTCAACTGTGAAAATGACACGAACTTACGGTTATTTGAAATCCAACTGGTCCCCAACTGAAAACGCGAATTTTTTAGGTCCCTATCAAAACGCAACGATGAAGACAATAATCCCTCAATTCTACTTATTTTACTTTTGTTATTATTGAGTGTAACAGAGAGTAGATGTCGCAAAACTGTCTCCCCACTGTTGAAGATATTTTCTACTATGTTGATATGTATTGTTTCCGTCAGTTAGTTCTTTAAAGTATATTTTGTAAATGAAATAAGTAGCGACTGATCCTCTCCACGTGTGATCAGATCTACAACGGCTGAGGGAGGGATGTATAAGCGAGGGGAGGTGGGGGAATTACTCGCAAGCAGACAGTAGTCGATCCACTCGCCGCGAGCAAGGATCGATGAACACGCCCCGAACCTTGGCCATTTATAATTAGATTGTCGAAGGGCAGCGATGTGAAATGTCAGACTGTTGATCTCAACAGGTCTCGCTCGCACTCCTACAGGCAGTTCACGCTCAAGTGGACACTTTTTGAGGACCGTATTGTCAATAACAATAGTAAGAACTAGCCAATACTTTAACTGTGGCATCGTAGAGACTCTGGTTTATCGCGATTTGTTTCATTGCCTTGAGCGCACATTTGCAGCTCTGCGTCGCGGTTATTGGCAGCTTGGCTTTGTGCGCAGTTGTCGATTATTTGACCGAGACAATCAGAATAACGCTACGGAGACACTACACAAACTGTGATTTCAAGCTAGAAACACAAAACGCGCGAGAATTAAATCATCCAATCAGTGATCATGAATCAGAGCATCAGACGTGCATGTAAGGCACTGAAACAAGTTCGTGCAAAAACCTTTTCGCGAAAATACGAGGTCTTTTTGAATCGTTCGGTAAAATCTATTCGCTGTGTTTATTACTTACTCTGGCATGTATATATTAAAAATGATGGAAACATAAGAAATAATTGAAAGGGAAAAATCATGGATTCAGAATTCTTCACTTGAATTTCGCATACGGTTTCAGCTATTTAACTAAACACCATTTCTAAGCAAAAATAACGTGGATATGAAAATGTTTTAACGTGTTACATAAATTTCGAAAATTAATCAAATCAGAATTTTCATCATTTTTTACGCTTTTGAATAAAATCCTGAACTTACTTTTCAAGTATTTATCTAAGCATCATCCTGAAGCATAGAAAACTACGATACCTCAACATGATTGATAAATACACATTTTATGTATTTTCATTCCCTTAAAGGTCGAATTTAGAAAACGAACGTCCTATCGAAGTAAAAATAACGACGTTAGCCCGCCCGTCGCTCTAAAGACCTATATCGATTATTAATCTAAAACATATTTCACCCCATTCACCTCCTTACTGGTCGAGTTTCGAAAAATACTTTGTTAGTGCTTGCCGTATGTTCTGAGAGAAGTCTGCCCTCCAAATGTCATGTTTCTAGTTCAAGCTGTTCGGGCTGAACGTTGATACGTCACTCCATCTTCCCTTTTACACAAAGTTAAGGTAATTGCATGGGTTCTACGCCTCGTCAACAACGAGGTCGTTAGACACGGTATCTCACAACTGTACACAAGAACATAAACTGGAAGAGGAATCGGCCACGACTTTTGTTATCCTAGCATTCGCCTGGAGCGATTTCGGAAAACAAATCAGGATGGCCGGAGCTGGGGATCGAACCCGAGTCCTCCCGAATGATGCGAGTTCAGCGTCTTACCGTTGCTCTACCTCTCTCGATTCTATACAAAGAGATAGAAGTTTTATGTGCGGGCGAATATAGATGTCAACATTGTAGACGCCCGCGTGTGCATGTGACACTGTTAATATTTACATTAGCTTGTACACGTGGCTTTGCTCACGTCGTTTTAAAAGTAAATAAATAAATAAAGGAGCCTCTATCAATAGAAGACCGACCATGTTTAAACGACAGAAACAATGTTACATAATATATGCGTGTGAATGTGTGTTTAACAAAATATATCTATTTAATGAACATATAACACAGTTTATTTATTTTTAACGTTGATCCGCGACATTTCCCTTTCAAAAAACCAACCCTTAAGTCAATCAAAACGTACTTTTATCAGGTACTTACTTTCGAAATTCTTCAGAAGCCTTAATATCAAATTCAACGATTCTAACTTCAAAAATGACATACTTTCCACACAAACTTTTGTCCCTTATTTTACCCCCATAGTGGACGAATTCACCAAAATGCCGATACAACTGACTTTTATTTATAAAACAGAAGCCTTGCCCATACTTCTAACTTAGAAAATGGCGCTTGCATATAAACATTTATTCCCTACTTAACCCCCTTCCTTAGGGGAAGAATTTTCAAAAACCCTTCCTTTGTGCTTACCTACGTTATATAAGGAACTCCTGTACAAAAGTTCATGCGTCTAGATCCACCGGTTTAAGCTATGCGTTGTCTGTTAGTAAGAGCTGAAAGTTACATACTGACTGGGCATACAAATGTATCAGGCTTTACACAAATGTTCATGTTATTGTGATAGGCCTAATAATATACGGTATACAACCTCCTTGTTCTGGCCTCTGTATCGTCACGCTGTGGATGACCTAGACTAGGGTTTCCCCCGCGGAAATACCGTGGTGTCTACTAACTCGCTGCAGGGTTTCCCGCCAGCCAGCACATAGCTGCTCAACCACCTATTGCCCAGTGTCGGCCGAAAACCATCCTGCCAAGCAAACACTGTATTACATCCTGCTTGCGTGCCGCCTTTACATTGATCCAACAACTGGTAGGTCAAGGCCTTGAACCCTTCTCCCCTCCCCCTCCCATGGCCCGTACGTGATTCTTCGACCGAGTGAGGTGGCCGGTGGCGCACAGATTAACTTGTCGTACTCTCATTCTGCAGGTCCAGGTTTCAGGCAACTTTCTTGTTCATGACAGTGAGCATCGAAGGTGTATGGTACAAGAAAGGGAACATTAGCTACCAATATAATTATGTAGTTCAACTGACCAACTTACCTGTATAACAAGGTAGGGTAAACCGATATACCTTAATATCTTAATTTTAAAAATTAGAAATTCTAACCGTAGCCTGTTTATATTCGTATGAAATACTTATTTTTGCTTATACAAATTAAATACATAACTGCGATATACACAGTTACAGTACAAGAAATATAAATAATTTTCACTTAAGGTCTCGCTCTTTAGTTTTGCAGTGGTTTCGATAATATTTTTAATGCAAAATAATACATGTATCAAAATTCCATTCTTACAGTTTTAACACTTATAAATCATAGTTTGTATCTGAATTTTTCCATTGCAATACACCAAACGGATTTGTAGATTTTTGCTCCTGAAATATCTCATATTTTGGTGTTAAAATAAGCCAAAATTAAGCAAAATAATTTTTTGCTAGCAAACGATAGTCTACATTATATATAAAAAAAAGCTCTGGCAAAATTGTGTATCGTATGACTGTACACAGTCTCAAATATGCGTCTGTGTGTGTTGGTGTGTGTGCGTAACAACGATGGAACGAAAGAGCGAAGGAACGGGAATGTAATGAGAAAAACCTTTGGCACCAACATTGTCCGCCATGCGAAATTCAGGAGCGACCCCTATACCTGCAAGAAGAATAAAACTTTATACGGTAAATATACCTGCGCTCTAGCTATAAGGGCGACCTTGAAGCGCGCAACGCATGCCGCATGGCCAAGCGCTGAACTAGCGAGTGGGATTCCCGCCGAACAAATTTACTAGTGGTTAACTTTAAACAATTATCTTGCAATGATTCTGCATGACAAGTTAATGACATATTCCATTATTATTTGTGTCCAGCAGCTTACCAAGAATATATCCTGTGCTTGTTCGAAGAAAAAAATTTTCATAATACAATTTTGAATAAATGCTATTTTTAAAACACTGAAAATACAATAAAATTGTCTAACACTCCCCCTACAGCAGTGACCACAAAATTTTATTGGTGGGGAAGTATGTAGCAAAGTTCGGTGAACATTTCTTTCTGGATTTCACATACACCCGCAGTATGAAAAGGTTGTTTTTAGCTATTTAGATGCCTTCGAAACAGTGTTTTCAATTAATATAACGTTCCATATTAGCTTGAAGAGCGTTTCTTTTTGCACATTGTCACATGTGGAATAGTTTCGTAAAAAGGTATTTACGAACACACTGGAACGTACAATGCATGATGGAATTTGTCTTACAATGTGCCTAGATTCGCTTGAATGCTGATCACTTGCTGCTAACCATGCTAGAGAATCAGAACATTCTAAAAAAGAACTACATCTTTATTGAAAAAGTAACATAATAATAGTAAATATGTGTATGTAGGTTGTAGCATTTTAACGGGCCTTGGTCCCCTAGAGTTTTGGGAAAATCCGCGTGACGGCGCCACAGGTACCATCCTCTAGTCCATGTCTCTGTCTCCCTCCCGTGTTTCCGCTCTCGCTCAGTTATGAGAGGAATTCCATATCGCGATAAGATCTCCAGCAGAGCACTACTCCGTCCTAACGACCTAGTGCGTCTGGTGATTGCTGCAAT
>PNEQ01071651.1:0-34155 GCA_003012365.1 Medauroidea extradentata
ATTGTCGCGTAGTTGGCCATGTCATAAAGTGTAAATGCGGCCGAATGGACACTCGATTCCACCAGACCTTAGCGCAACGTACTTTAAATGCTTTTCCTATCCAAACAAAAACACAATATCTTTAATACTTTTTGATTGAGAGTTATTACACTGAAGCTCTGCACTCGGCTTCGCAGCCGAGGCAGACGGCGCCCTTAACTAGAGGCAGCTGTTTGATCAGACAATATGAGCATCATCCTATAATATCATCTAGGAACCCAGTATTTGGTCGTCCTCCAGTTTCCCTTCAAGATGTGTGGTGTATCATGGCCTATCTGTTTCTTCTTTACTTGGTTTACTTAACCCAGGCTGAGGGATTCTTCTGTTCTATTCAGGACTTCATCATTCATTAACTTGCTTGTCCAGGCCCTGCGATGTTCAAAGCACCACATTTCGAACTCACATAATCTTTTCTGACATTAACAGAGTCCAGGTTTCAGAACCGTAACAGAGGCGCACCAGGGTTTTTGTCTGGGTGATATTAGACAGGGCAGTAGCTCGGATTTTAGGGGGAGGGGGGCTTCTCAAACCTGTAAATGTTATAAGGAATTACCGATCTCCCAATAAATCGGGGACCTTCTCCCGGTAAATTTGTATCTCAAGGTGCAAAATGCTGCTGCTTAAGCAGTTTCCATAAGGTCACAAGAAGTTACCAGCATAACTCATAAGCAAACTTTCCTCAAAGTGGGTGAAAATTAACCCGTAAATTTAGAATCGTTTCGTACATCTAGGAATATTAAATAATAATATTACTTAAGACAAGTGATAAACGAAATACACAAAAGTTAAGTCTACTTACTAAGTAATATATTCGTACCAAGTTCTATAAAATTCGGGAAAAATTTCCTGAGATATCAGTCTATACTAAAAAAAAAAAATGGTTACAGTTATCAAAAATGTGACCAAAGTATAAACGAAATAAACGAAAGTACTGAGTAGAATATGCGTGCCAAAATAATAAACTTCGGAAAATTATTTTTTCATATACGTACCGGTATATCATATTTTGCTAAAAATATAAAAATGGTCATCATTATAAAAATATGAAGACACGATTACAAAACATACAAAAGTCCAGTCAGTACGCTAAGAAGTATATGTGTACTAAGTTTAATAAAATTAAAAAATAATTCCTCAAATACCGGTGTGTCAAATTATTTTGAGTACAAGAAACTGACTGCTGTTTTGAAAATGTGAATGTAAAGAGAACGAAAAACGAAAGTAAAAGTCAAGTCAACCAAGATGTATATCTGTACCAAGATTACTAAACATCGGAAAAAATTCTCTCAGTCGTGTCAAATTAATAAAATAGCCGCATTTATGAAAATATAAACATAGGACGATCAAAATATTCAAAAGTAAAGTCAGCTTACAAATTAGTATATGTGTACTAAATTTGATACAGTTAAAAAAGAAATATTTCCTGAGATGTAACTTATTATGCTAAAAATAGAAAAATGGCCGCAGTTTTAAATATACGAACATAGGATGAACGAAATACAAGCATGTAAAGTCAACTTACTAAGTAGTAGGCTGTGTGTATATTGAAATTAATGAACTGCGGCAAAACATTTCCCCAAATATGTCATATCATGCTATAAAAGTGACATGGCCGCCATTATGAAAGTATGAACACACGATAAACGAAATACACAAAAGTCAAGTCAGTTTTGTATGCAGTATGTGTGTACCAAGTTTGACGAAATTCCAGAACATTTTTCCCTTAGGTATGTCATATTATGCTAAAGTTATAAAAAAGGAACCCTTATGAAAATATGAACATAAGACATATGAAATACACGAATGTCAAGTCAATGTAGTATATGTGTACCAAGTTTGATAAAATTCTAAAAAAAATACTTCCTCAGATGTCATGCTATGCTAAAAATATAAAAATTTATTTTTTATCAGCAAAACTTGAAATTATTCTCCTCTGGAACTTTATCCTAAATTCTTTTGATAAATTTTGAAACATAAAAATTTTCCTCCGATCAACTTTATTTATATAATTTTCTAAAAAAAATAATTACTCTTAGTACTTTCAGAAATAAGTTCCAAATTAACTCTGTTCTGAAAATTTTCAATAAAACTTTCTGATAATTTTTTATATTCAGAAATTTAATTCCAATCAACTTCATTTTGAAATAGTTCTGATAATTTGACATATGGAAGTAATATAAGCTCAATCTACTATGTTATGAATAACATTTTCTGATAATAGTTGTTTTTGGGAAATATAATACCATTATATTTATATAAAATTGTTTCATTAAAATGTTCTGATTGTTTTTAGCTTATAGAATAAATAATTCCAATTTACTGTATTTTGAAAATTTTCAATAACATTTTCTGACTATTTTTGTAATGAAGAGAATATAATTCCAATATAATTTATGGGGATCATTTTCAATAACTCTTTCTGATAATTTTTTATACTTAGAAATTTCATTCCGATTTACTTGATTTCTATATATTTTTATAAATTCTTCTGAAAATTCTTGACATTAAGAAATAAGTTCTCAATCTACTATATTTTGAAAATTTTCATTAAAATTTTCTGATAAATTTTGATCTTTGGAAGTTCATTACCAATAAACTTTATTTTAAAATTTTTCAATCTAATT
The DNA here is from genome assembly GCA_003012365.1 of Medauroidea extradentata. Taxonomy (NCBI): domain Eukaryota; kingdom Metazoa; phylum Arthropoda; class Insecta; order Phasmatodea; family Phasmatidae; genus Medauroidea; species Medauroidea extradentata. Next base: position 2,664 of record PNEQ01071651.1, read on the forward strand.
TTCAGATAATTCTTGAAAAAAAGAAAGATGATGAAAATAAAATTTATTTTCAATTTCTTCAAAAATTCTGCGGATAGTTTTATGTATAGTAAAAAATATTTATCCTTCCTGTCAATAGGATTTTTTTTCTGTTGGTATAATCAACAATAGTATTTCTAAATTTTCCATTTGTTAAATATAAATTATGAAGTTATTTTAGTTCTCACTTTCTAAATATTTTCATAAATAAGGTGATTATTAAAAACATTTGATAAATTATTAGTTGTAATTTTTTCTCCCTCGAATTTTTCTCACAAGTTTTTTAGTCTCAATTTATAAAAAAAAATCATTAGATTTTGAAAATATTAAAACTCGTTTTTAAAATAAAAATTTTTCATTTTTTTTAAAGTAGTTTATGAGGCGATGTTTACTTTGTAAGAAAATTATTGAGAATTGTTTTTATTAAATTTTCTATTTAGAAACAAATATCTATAAAAAATTAAGTATTATTTTGGTTACAATTAATAATTCCTAATATTTCTCTTATACACCAATATCCACAAGACTAATTATAATTTTGGTAATTTCTACAAATAAATCGGTCATTGAAAAATGCACTAAGTCTAAATTTCGAGTAAATCTGTTTTTAATGGTAATATTGTTATTTTGGTACGCTTGACTGACTGAAGTTGAAATGAACACTACATGTACGAATAAATAATGAGCTTTATGTAAACTCGATTTAAAAAACTAAGTCCTTAGATTTGATTTATTTCTGAAACCTTAAATTTTTGGACGCAGTGCCTTTTGGCAATGACCGATTCAATTACATAATAGCACAATTTTTTTTACACCAGTGTATTAATTTTTGGTAAGTTTGAACGCCAAATGAATCAAAATAATAAACAGCTGAGAAATATTTTATATAACAAACCCAGTGTGTTCCATTTCCATAATTTTTTTTCTAAATTAATTATTATAAAATGATTGAATTCTGTTTTAATATTTTTAATTTCTTCCTTATAAATATCTTTACAACTAACGCCAGCAAAATGAGAACAAGTGTTATAATATTTAATTAATATTTCTATATCTAAATTAGAAAGTGGCTCCATTATGAGTAATTTATATTTAACTAAAAAAACAAATAAAAATCATCAAAAAATTGTAAATTACGTTTAACACGAAATGTTTTTAAAATAACTAATATTCGACTGAATGTTACTAAAACAAACTCAGGCAGTTACAAAATGGTGAAATTATTGAATTTGAAATGAATTCTAAAAGGGTGGATTTATTATTCCTTTAATTTTTGGTGCAATTTTAGCAGCATCAGGTGTAGCTAATGTTGTTCATAGTAAAAAAACTTACGACCAATTAGTTGCTCAAAGAATTAGACAAAATTAAATTTTAGAAAAATAATATAATGAAGAAAACCAATTCAAATAAATACATTTGCGTCTGAAGCTAAACAATTAACAGGGGGAGTTTTACCAACAATTCTTAAAACAAAGGAGATTGCAATATCACAGAAAAAAAAAAACAAGTTATTTATTTAAATTATGGAGGATCCATAACAATAAAATCGAATAAAACACATGTGTGGAAAAATTAGAAAAATTAATTAAATAGTCTTGTAAATTTAATATTTAATTATTTTAAAAATGTTAACAATTTAAATTGTATATGCTAAAGTTGAGATTAAAAACTAGTTCTAATAATAAAACGGGAGGTGACATAGTTTGCTGGATAAATAAATTACTTATTTATTATTAAATATTGAAAAAGGTAAAATTCCAGCAAATAAAGTAGATGAAGCAGCATTATTTCTCAATATTGATTATCACGAAAATGAAAATATTGACTATAGACATAAAGACGATAAAATATAACAAAATAAAACTAATGAGCACTTAAAACGAGTAGTAATTTAAGGAAAAAAATTTAATCTGATTTTATATCTACAATAATGAACGTTAAACCAAAACTTGGTTTAGGTATTCAAGAAAATTAAAATAATATTTAAAAAGAAAAGGAATTTGAAGTAAAAAAACTGGTCAATCCTGATTCTAAAAAGCTTTAAGAAAATAAAAAATAAATTTTAATTAATTGGTTACATTGGCTGAATTATGTGAAATAAAATTTTAAAATGTTTATAAAACCTGAAAATAACATAGTTGATAATTAATTGAGTAAAAAACTAAAAAAAAATTAAAATTTTATGAAAAAATTTTGACATTTGATTTTATTTCAAAAAAAATTTTAACGGCTCAACGGCTGTTCAAACAGTTCAAACGACTCAACAGCTAAAACACCCGTTCAGGCACCTAAAACACTGATCGAAACATTCAAAACACCAAACACCTAAAACACTCATCGAAACATTCAAAACACCAAACACCTAAAATACCTGTTAAACACTCGTTCAACAATAAAAATAACAACAAAAATGTATATTTAAATTTGCTACGAACTGTAAAGTATATCGTAAATGTATTGATTTTAATAATACCACAAACCAAATACATTTTTTTAAGTAAATGGAAAAAGAGGAATTTAAAATATTGATGTTGAAATATGATTTTCTTAAGAAAAAATAGTGTAAATTATTTTAGAGATAAATATCCTTGTTAAGATACGTTTGTTCGTAAATGTTTAAAACAACGGAATATTGCTCACATGACAAAAAAAAAGTTTTAAATTCCGTGTAATATATTTGGTCAATTTTGTTTTTAAAAAAATTTTGTACTAAGAAACCAATACTAGATTATAATAAATTTAAATATATTAAAATTTTTACTTAGCCAAATTTTTCTTATTCTCTAGAAATATTTATATTTTCACTATCTGTAATTTCGGAATCAATGCCTGCTTTTTTATTCACCCGTTAAAATTTAATATTGATCAATTAAATCATAAATACTATTATAAAACGTGTGAGTTGAAACTTTAAATATTTCATAAGCATTCATCATTTTCAGTTTTTCTAAATCGCAAAATATACTAAAATATTGGTTATGTTCAAATATTTGTATTAATACTGAAGCATATAAAATACTTCCCAAAAATTCAGAACAAATAGTGTTTGCCTCTTCTAACGAAGGTTTAACAGTAGTTAGATAATTACAATTTCTTCCATAAGAGATTTCAATTTTAGTATAGCTTTGTGTTAAAAAAAAAAAAGACAATACATTTTTTCTCGGTCTACCAGCCGAAAATAAATTAATTTTTTGTATCTTCTTCATTCATAACTCCAAGCATATCATCAATCATTATAATCTCGTTATCTTCATCATTATTCAAGGAATTAAAATAATTGTTAAAATAAGAAATAGAATGAGATACAATAATTAAATAAAAATTTTCTATTTTTTATTTATATATTCTACAAATTTTTGATACAATTCTTCTTCAATAGTTTAAGTACAAATTTGTGTTCTAATTTTCATTCCGTAATTTTTACAAATTGCAGAAATTTTTGCATTAAATTTAATGCAAGCTTAGATTTCCCACACCCAGAAGAACCATTAACAATACATCTAAAAATATTTGGAAAGTAAGAAATTTTGCGAGGTTCTTTTTTACTTTTATATTTTTAATTAAGATTCAATTCATCGAGAGATTTTAAAACATTTTCATTTTATTCATTAGAAATATAATTGTAGCTACAAAGAATATCATTAATTTTATTATTGTCGGATAAAAAATTTAATAAAAATTGTAAACTATAATGATTAGCTTCATTAATATTAGGTAAAATAAATTAATAAACAGATTCTTTGATAAATTATTTATAAGCTGAAACTGTCATAATTTTTTCGTGTTTTTCAGTCGAAATAAAACCGTAAGTATATTCAACAAAGCATAAATATAATTCGCAATAATGTTTTAACACAAACTCTTTATCGCAATCAATTCTTGGAATAATTTCGTTATTAATCATTAATGTAATTGAATCTACCCCAAAGAATTCCTTTATTTTCATTTTTAAAAAACACAATAACATTTAACGTTATACTTATAGTTGAATGGCAATTTGAATCACCTCTGTTTGCAGTAATCATATGTTCGATGCTTGTTGAACTGGCAAAAGTCTTAAAATTTTATTTTTTCTTAATCTGATTGAAGTTCATTAACATATAAAAATTGAGGAATATTTAAGAACTAGCGATGTAATAGTGTATTCAAAATCCAAACTTTCACTTAGAGAAGTAAATATAAAAGTATAATTTTTTTTAGGCGAATATTTAATTTTTTGTGATCTGTGTCAACGTGATTTTTACCTTTAAATTATGAAAATAAAAATCTTAATGGGATGTTAAAATTAAATCACGAGCTGATTCATGTGCTAAACTAGGAATATTTTTAAATCCATTAATTGTATCTCTCGGATCATTTGAAAATAGATAATGGCTCCTTATATAATAAAAAATATGATTTTGTTCTGAAAATTATTGTTTGTTTGACAATAATGAACATTCTTGAATAATATCATAAATATTTATTTTTATGATTGAATAGGAGTTTTATAAGGAATTGCTGCACCAGTCTCTTTTCTCTTAGTATTGTAATTAATGTTTAATACCAAACATGGTTCAAGAAAATTGACCTGACCATTTGGTTTGAATTCAGAACAAACTAATCCAATTTTCTTTGATAAATTACTATGATTGGTTAGTTCTACGAAATAATAATTTAATTAAATAAAATTGTATAAAACACGGATTTAAATAATACTCAATATTATATTTGTTATTCAAAGTATAATGTAAATTTTTAATTTAATTGTGGACGAATAATTACTCAAGCAGCAGCAATCAAAGAATTTTCATTTTATTATTTTATTGAAAACATTTAGGATGAGTACAAGCACAAGAAATTAAACAAACTAAAAAAAAAACATTTTTAGGAAAAAGCAGAGAAATGGAAAAATAACACGTGAAATTAAATTAAATTAAGGAAATAATTAATTGGACGACGTTCTGGAATTAATAAAACTTTCGCTACCTGAAAATTAAAAAAAAAAAAAAAACTAGGAATGATTTAATCAATTTGTGTTTCAACAAACATGAATAAAAAAGGTATGTACTTAATATAAGTTAATAAAACTAAATAATATTTTTTTCTTAATGCTATCACTAGTAAATTTTTTAAATTTAAATTGAAATTTTGTTAAGTACTTGTATTAAAGCGAATGAAATTTTTGAAATTATAAAATCTCGGTATTTTGTATCAGAGTTAATTGGATGAAATCTGGTGTTTTTTCAAATGTTCGTGTGATTTATAATACAAATCGATAAATTTTTCATATTTACCCACTAACAATTAAAAATGGAAAGCCTAAAATTGAAAAAAAAAAAATGTTATTATTTTCATAATCCAATGATTAGAGATGTAGAAATTACAATTACTGATGATATGGAAAACAATTCAAAATACAAAATATTCTATGAATATTATGTTTTATAACTTCTTCCACCGTTTATTTTTTTTTCTTTTTAAATGAGTTATATTTACACTCGCGATTCGTTTTTAATTTTTTGTTTTCAACGTAATATAAAGTTTGAACACGCCAAACCTTTTTTTTATGAGAAATGTAATAATTCTAAAGAATTTTAAAGTAAAAATGTAAAACTAAACAATGAAAAAAATAATCTTAAATCTCTAAAACAAAAACTTTTAAATAAAATTAAAAATTGATATTAAACAATTAAAATTCAAAATAAAACAACTAGAAACAAAGAAGCAATAATGATGAGCGTTAATACAGCAAACCGGCGTTATGCACTCAACCAGAGGGATCTTATCAAACAATTAAATGAACATAAAACGGAAAAACTAATTGTATTAGATAAAACTAATATAAATAATCAAAGAATGAATACTTTAAAAAATTATTATTTACAATTACAAAAAATAGTTTAAGAAATATATATAGAAATTGTTACACTAAATGTAATAATTATAAATAATAAATTTTATTCCGAGAAAAAAATAAATGATCTTAAAACTAAAAAAAACTTGCAGATCAAATTAAAGATCAAAATGAATTGATAAATGCTAATTGATATTTAGAATTAATTAATGATGAATATAAAAAATAATTGAAGCAATGAACGGAACAATAAAAAACAAAAATACTTTAGAGGAACAAAAACAAACTTTTAGATCCAAAAACAAAATCTTTCAAATTAGAGATAAAGACGAAACAATAAATAATTCAAGTAAAGAAATAAATAAACTTAAATCATGAAGATATTTTTTTTGCTCAAAGTGTAGTTAAAACTGCTGAAATTGAAAAACTTAAAAATATATAAAAAATAAATTCGTGATAGTTTAACTTGTATTTGTGATCACATTGATGAGTATACGAAAGAATCGATTATGATAGAATTAAAACGTTTAGCCCGAGGAAAAATTTAAATGTTCCATCTGTGCCACCATTAAATGATTAAAATATAATATGTTGTATAATTTCTATATTTTTTCTAATTTTAAAATTTTTACAAATACAAAAAATAATAAATTACTTGTTATCTATAATTTTATAAAAATTTTTTATAATTATTAATGATTGGAAATAGCTTCCATTTGCTGCAATCAATTTTTTTAATTCATCGGTAAGATTTGAGTATGTACAGTAGTACATTTTGTATTAAATAATAAAAATACCAAATTTACCAGCATTTGTCAATGTGTTTGTACTTTCCCTAAATTCGCAGTAATTTGTTTCTTTGAAAAAGTACAACATTCCATAAGTGTATCTAAAAGCTGAATCAAAATCAGGTGGTAAACTTGCGAGATTTTTTTGAAATTGATCTAAAATGTATACCACTAAACAAACATTCATCCAATCCGATGAAATATATCTCACAATAAAATATGAAGGTGCGGCCATAGTACGTGTTTTTAGTAGCATTTATTTTTTAACCTTGAAGTAATCTCAAATCGGTAATACTTTTTGGAGTCGTAAGCTGGGATAATTAATAATATATACATATGAATCAATAAAAAATTACAATTTTCCCTGAAGGTCACTAATAAATTGCTGTAAAATTTTCAAAATTATTTCCTAAAAATGTTAGTCAATTAGTAATGCGATGAAGTTAACTAACAATTTTATCTACTAAGTCATAAGTCTAAACTAGTTTTTGTAAAAAAAATCACCTGATCAAATATCAAACATTTATTGATGAATTTTAAATCACATAAATGTATTTCTCCAAATATTTTTAATAATAGTCAGTTTCCCATAAAAAAGTTGTATTGCTAAAATATCATCAGTTTTAAATTATATTCGATCTGGAGAATAAAGTGGATACATAATATAATCGTAAACATTCGAATGCTGTATTCCTAAGAGCTGTGGCCAATTTCATGTAATAATATGCTATAAAAATCTGTTTTTTTTTCTGTCAGATTTGCCAGCATAAATAAAATACCAAACTTCGACAGCATCAATATGAATTTCAACTGGAGAAATATCTGATTTTGGAAAAAATGTGTTGCTGAGTATTCCTTCTTTTTCATCTAACTTGTCGAGACATATTTGTTGAAATTTTTTTTAATATATGAACGCGTTGTTTGTTTGATATTATATCTGGATTTTGAGGATCTTGTTGAAATATTATATTGGTATATTTACTCCACATTTGAAACACTGCTTGAGTTAAAGTAATTATTTGCTAATTGACCAATTCATAATGCCATTTAGTAGTATTTATTGCCAATTTGTCGACGGCAGTAGAAAATTTAGATACGTTTTCAGATACGTCACATCTTGGAATTTGGATTAATTTCATTGTTTCATTATTTATTTTACCAGGCATTAGAATGCTGCGATATTCTTGGAAAGTCTGAGGATGTTTGAAACAACAGCTGGATTTACTTGAGTTATGTCTTGCCCAGATATTTTCTAGTATCAAAAATTATTTAAATATTTTATTGTAGTTAGTGCTTTATTTTCGGCCCTTGTAGAAGCTGTTGTAATTAAGAGGTTGGTTGTAATATAAATAAATTTATTTATATAAAAATTAGTTAATTATTTCTTTTCAAGTTGATAATGCCCCCATGGTAATGTATCTATTCAATTTTCAAGAATAAATATTCTATCATCTTCGGGGCTTAAGCTACTTTTCTAGATTCTATTGAAAATAAATTATGTTTTTTTACTTCTTATAAGGTTTATATTTCTGTAAAATATTTCTTTTTTAATAAACAATTTTTATAACCATCGAATGTTATTTCATTTTTAACGGCGCTCTTTTTAATGCCTTTGGCTCTTTTCTTAACATTACCTTCAACATTTATGACATACATTTTATATTATAATCCAATTAATTTTTCCATATTTTACCCGTTATTTTCATATTCCATTTTACCAAAAACTTTTTTGCTTATTTGTGAAATATTACATCTATTATCTTTACCATAGTCGGAAGTATCAAAATGTTGAATCATTTATTTCACATCTTCGTAAAAATAATATATTTTTATATAGTACATTGAAGAAACTGTATCTGTGTAACATAATTCAATATTTTAACCATATTTTGGTTTCATAACATTATAATGAAAATCGTACATTAAAGTTATTGATAAATCTAATATGCTCATTCCATCATAAATTGGTTTATTAAAACATGTATTTTGTTTTGAATTGCACATAAAGATTTATTAAAAAATAGTTCCGTCTTTGAAATTCAGTTTTCCGATTAATTTTTCAATTTGTTTAGAATTTGTACATATTCAAATATCTACCGTGTTTCAAATATTTCCCAATGTTTTTCCAAAAACAAAATTATTCATTAATTTATAGAAATCTTTTTCAAAATTATTTGTTCCTTTTGTTCTCATTTCTGTGTTAAGATCAATATAAGATTTCATCCAATCTGATTGTTTAAAATGTAATATTCTATGGATTTTTTAAATCTCATTCCTAAAGACAGACAAGTATCTATTTTTTGTAACAAACATTCCAAATCGGCATAAATAGTAAAAGGAACTTTTAAAGAATGATTGTAAATTTAAATTTTATTTTATAATTTTTTTTTTTTTAGTCAGAAGTTCTATTTTGATACCGTCGTGGTTTCTACGATCGTTCTCGTGGTTATTTAATTTATCTTCGGAAGGAAAAATAATAAACATCTGTCACAAAGAAATGATTTTCAACCTTTATTTGAAAGTTGTGAACCAATAAGTCGAGAAAGACTTTATCCAGCAATAATGTTCATTATATTTATTTTTAATGTATAAAATATTAACATGTCTTTTAGATTAATTTTTCGTAATAGTTAATGGGTAAAATACATGCTCTGTTTCGTATATCTTTTTTATTATTATTAGTTTTTTCTTCATTTTCTTCTTCACATTTTCTCTTAATCATTTTATCTTTGTTTCCATAAGCATTAATAGAAATTCCTGTTTTCTTTTTCAAATAAATCTATGTTGTTTGGTTATATTCGAAATTCTCAATCATTTAAAGCTTCATTAAATTGCATTGGATGTCCAAAATCTGTTAAACATTCATCATTAAATCCATTTTCATATTTTTATAATGATCAAATATTTGAGGGTCTTTTTCTGCTGGGCGAAGTGCTGATAGAACACTCCATAAAAAGCATTTTTGATCACCATTATTAACATTATAACTGCTCTTTCTTTGTTTAATTATTTCTGGTAAATCAACATAAGAATCTCATTTTAATTGATTATATTTATTTATTCTTAACTCAAGAAATATATTTTATTTATTACCCATTGAGATCGTTTTGCTTCAAATGTTCCAACATCAGTTATTATTTTATCTTTACATATTCCATAATATGCATATAAATTTGTTGTTTTTAAATTTATTTCATTTTTAATTCTAAAATCTGATTTCAGTAAACTAACCTTTAAGTTCCCCAACATCATTTAATGAGCCTTTTTTTAATTTGTACAATTAATGCAAAATTTACTTTCAAACCATTTTTTCCAGATATTCTTTTATTTTATTTATTACAACTTTTATATAGTATTGAAAAATGAGGTGGATCAATACATCTTTTATAGCACCAATAGATTTTTAATCTGCCATCTAACGCTTCTTTTATTTGCCGTATTTCATATATATATATATATATATATATATATATATATATATATATATCACCACCATCATTTGTTGGAATATTTATTGCTTCAGATAGTTCTTTTATTAACTGCTTCTAAATGTGTTTTAACTCGTTCATGATTATTTACTGTATTGTTTACCAATTCTGTATGATTCCACAATTTTTTCTCGTTTAGTTTTTGGTATATGTTTTGGCTTATTTTTGGTTATTATTTTGGTTTATTTATTTAATTATTAGTTTCATCTTCATTATTATTTTCTATAAGTTTTTTAATTAGTTGTTGTTTTCTAAGTTTTGAATAGCCTTTAACCCTATAGATTTACAAATATTTTTTAAGTTCTTTCACACACAGTATGAAATAAATAATAATATAATTACTAAGAATATTGAAATTTAAATTAACAATTTCATCCAAAATATTATTATGATCTAAAATATTACTATCGCCATCAATGTTAATATTAGCACCTAAAATTTTACGATCATTATTGTTAGTATTAGCGTTAAACTATCACTATAATTTATATTTCTTACTCCGGCTGCCTCCACTTATTACAAAAAAAATTTCATTAGAATATTTTAAAAACTCGTTTCCAAAAATAATAATTTATATTTTTTCATTATTTCAAAAAAATTTAAATAAAAAAAATATATAAATTGTTCTCAACAATGGCTGTATTTTATTTACATCTCTGTGTAACGGTAATTCTAAATTTTTCGTAGCTGTTTTGTAATATATTTACCACATAAATAACATAGTATTTTCTCCATCTTATGATTACGAATTTTTCGACAAGAACAAGTACAACTTATACCGTATTTCATATTTTCATTTTTTTAAACTCAGAATTAGTTATCCATTTTACAAATAGAACATTTTCTGGTATTGACAAAATTTTATAAAACACTCAGGATTATGTTTTTTTTTTTTTTAATTGTTTTTAGTACCTAATTTTATATTACATTTACAGAATAAATGACGCTGTGTTTTTTCTAATCATTTAGAATTCTGTATCTTTTTACAAGTAAAACAATAGGAAAAACCATATTTATTGTTCTTATTTTTTGGAATTTCAGAATGTGATTTAACAATTTGGAAAAAGAACACATTCTAGTAATTTATTTTTCTGAACGCATGGCTTTCGCTGCTTCGGCTGGTGCTGATTCCATTTGCTCTCGAGATTTTTTTGTCTTAATTCATAAAGAAAATTTTTCTTAAGACATTTTAAAAATAAAAATTTGTTTTAAAATAACAATTATTATTTTAAAAGCCCGCCGAAATTGAGGGTCTTAAAGACGTCCCCGATTTACAATTTACAAATTTTATTCGTTTGTTCCATTATTTCACTGTTCCATAGTGCCATTGTTCCATTATACCATTATTCCATTATTTTTAATAAAAAAATTTTCAAAATGAAAATTTTAAAGTATCTAAATTTAATAATAAAATCTTAAAAAATATTTTTAATATATTTTTAAAAATTTTTGAATACTAAACTTTAAAATCGTCCTCTGTAGGTGTACAGGATTAAAAATTTTTTTTTGTTCCATTATGAAAGTGTCGTTGCGCTATAATCGGAGAATATTATCTTCTCATTGGAAAAATATATGCCTAAAAAGTGAAGTGGTCGCCATTATGAAAATATGAACACTTGATAAACGAAATACACAAAAGTCAAGTCAGCTGGATCCCGCAACTTCGTTTGCGAGGTTTTCAATTTAATGCGATAGTATTTCTGAAACCAAACAGTATTAACAAGTTGCTACGGTGTCGCAATCCCGCGGCGTCGGTGGCGTCGCGGAAGAGTAGGAAGACGATTGCACAACCCCGCGTCGTCAGTGGCGTCGCAGGACGGCAGTTAAGTGGGTGCTGGGTAATCAACAAGTCACCAAAAAGTGGCGGATTGCGGCAACAGTGGTATCTCAGGAATCCGATGACTCGAGGAGTTAATTGGGTCTTAACACTTACCCAACACCTTACAAACTCCTGGATTCAGCATGGATTGCTCCGCCTCTGGGCATAGCTGGGAGCCAATCAAAGGGGAGGATTTTGACGGCCGGGTGGGGGTGCGAAGAATGGTATAGACATCGAGCTAGCTACCGGGGGAGTTGGAGAAGAGAGTCGACGAGAGAGTCTTCTGCTCGGGCGGCGACCGCACCTGGGGACTCTGGGTTCGAGTCTGGGTGCGAACCTCTGGCTAGAGAACTAGCTCCAACGGCGGCACGAGCGGTGAGTTCCTGTTGGTTTAGGGAAGGAGAGCGATCCTTTACCTATCTCCTGTCTCGCCTTACCCTAACCCTTCCACTCGCCTCTATTTCTGTATTGCAGTATTTCCTTGTCCTCTATTCTAATAAACTCTTGTTACCTTCCATCTCTGGCTTATTTATCTTCCCCTTCCCAGGCAAAACTTTGTAACAAAGTGCTAAATCAGGCAAAATGATGTTTAGGGTACTGTTATCCTGTTCTGTCCCTGTACCTCGTTTTGCCTTCCCCCGCTCAATTTTTGCAGAAATTTCATCGCAGTTGGATGACTGGTATAGAACCGTTTAAAAAACGACCAATCAATCTCATTTTTATGGCATAAGCTAGTAGTAGCTGCCATGTTAGAGTTCTTTTTATACAAATGTGTACCAATTTGATGAAATTTCGGAAAATATTTCCACGGATATGTTATACTATGCTAAAAAAATATCTGCCAATACGAAAATAGGAACATAGGATGGACAAAGTACACAAAAGTCAAGTCAGCTTTGAATGATGCATAAATGTACCAAGTTTAATGAAATTCTGAAAAATATTTCCTAAGATATGTAAAACTATACAAAAAATATAAAAATGGCAGCCATTTTGAATACATGAACGTAGTATGATTGAGAAACACAAATGTAAAGCTGTATTGTATACTAAGTTTAATGAAATTTGTAAAAGTATTTATACTATGTTAAAAGTATAAACATTGCGGCCATTTTGATACTGCGTAGAAGTCAATTCATCCTGCTAGGTTCTTTATGTGTACTGAATTTGATGAAATTCTAAAATACTGTTTCTTAGGCAGCTAGCTTGGTCGAATGCATTTAAAACGGCCACCATTTATAAAATATGAAGAGGGCATAAACGATATATACCTATATAAAAGTCAAGTCAGGTTACTAGGTACTATATGTTTACAAAGTTCGATGAAATACGGTCCACTGCTTCAAGAGTTTTTAAGGGGGAAACACACGCTTATATACACACAGAACACGGACAGGAACGTGATCCCATAAGCCAGTTTTTTCCTTCGGAAAGTAGAGTTAGTAATTTACAAGAGGGGCGTGTGCTACCTTCAGGAGAGCGAAAAAAAAAACAGCGTAACAGTTAGCGTTGGATTTAATGTAAACCGACGGCGGTTTATGTGTGAAAACATTTTTATTGTTCCAGATAAGATGTGTATTAACTTAGTCTAAACAAACCAACCTTGCTTGTCGTAAAACACAAGAAAGAATGTAATTTTACTGCCCGAACTATTCAAGGCTCAATACAGCATGACACGAAGTGTGTTTTGTGCGACTGTTACTATTCTACAGCTTACCAATAATTTGCGTCAAAGGTACAAAGAACTGGTCACTTATGCTTCCGTAACTAATTGCGAGCTGTTGCATTCCAAGCCATTAAGGCAGATTTTATTATTTCTTTACAAACATCAAGATACATATCTCTCAACCAAGTAAAATATAAATACGATCCCAATAAATTCATCTATATTTATTTAACCACTATTATATTCCGAATTATTGACACATTTCATTTTTTTAAAATGATCTGCAATACGTATTGAAATAGGTTAATGTTAAATGTTATCGTAAGAAACAAAAATCTTCAGTACGTGTGTAAACATGTTCTGGAATGTGAAGAGAATGAAGAAGTTCGAAACATTAAATTTGTTATGCTTGAGTGGCCTCAATGGTACGAGGTAAGATAACTACTACTATTGTCAGGTGTACCCCAGTTATTACAAAGAACATTCTATAACATAGTAGTGTGCTCAGTTGTACATCTGATGAGACTGTGAGATAGTCAATCATCTCTGAAGTCGTAACTGGTTATAATGATACGTTATCTTCTCCGTCGAGTAAGTAAGTGATTTGAAGTTTCTCTCAACTTGACTGGGTGTATAGGTCGGAGGCCACTGCTAGTTCAGTGTCCCAGAGAAGAGCACATTTACATCAAGTTATACTCCGCGCGATATACACGACTATGTACCGTGAAGACCAAGGATAAGAAATGTGTACTCTTAATATGTTTGCAACTTCTTGGTTCTCTTCAGGTGGCTGTTATCTCATTGTTATAACTTAACGAATAATCTCCTTATAGGATAACACATGTGTAAAATCATCAGTTATGCATTATGCATATGAAATGGATGTTTTGTAAAGATATCTATGGTTTCATCTTTAATACTTTTCTTTAAAAAACCGCTACAGAATGAAATATATATATTTTTTTTACTGAAATATTTGTTTTATGTGTAAAACTGTTGTTAGGATAGATGAAAGATGAAAATTTTAAACTTAATACAATATTTAAGTTAGCTGATTAAAATTGTCTATTCAACGATTTATCCAATAAAAACATTTCTAAACCACAATGCAAACTAATAAATGTTACTCTTAAAATAACTTTCTGTCATTATTCACATTATTTAAATATTCGTACGGTGACTCCTGTCCTTCCTCCGCATTTACGTCCAGTGCCATCCCACCAGAATAGTTCTCTGCGCTCACAGATCCACTGACAAAGATCTGTATTTAAAGCAGGGGCACGCCCACGAAATAGAAACTTAATGCACATGTCATTCCATGAAAATATATTCAGACAACGAATATAATTACCACTTGGAATAACCCGTAATCTCTTAACTTTCTTAGCGGAACTGGGGTTTATTGGAAATGAAATAAGGGGTTTGACAAGAAAAGAAAGAGATCTTCGCTCACTTGTTTCTTACGTATAGGTGAGCTGTAGTAGTTGGCAAACTTCTATTAACATTTAAGAATGTTGCATTTCATTCTGCCAATAACAAATATTTTACAAAAGGCTAACAAGTTTTGATGTTGTGACTTTTTAATCTTGTTCCCCTTCCAAACCAATACCGTATTGAGTGAGTGAGAGCATTGAGGTGAGAGTGAGACATTTTGGTCAGCACTTTATATTGAGGTCTTTAGCGCTGGTGAGGGGGGTGGCATGAGGTGAGTATGGAGCAGCACCGGAATGAATAAGTAGGGGAAATGGGAGATCCCCGAGAAAAGCCGCCGATCAACGACATCGTCCGGCACGTTACCTACATGCGAGGATCCGAGGACCGTCCCCGCCGGGATTCAAACCCTAATCGCCTTGGTGGGAGGCTAATGGTCTGACCACTCGGCCACCGCGGCCCTCCACAATATTGAGTATATTTTATTTACCCGTAACCTGACATAATCATCTGATGTAGTAGCGGAGTGTTATGGGCGACTTACGTTGTGTGTGAAACCTATGTGCTTCGGCTAAAAATCTCGGTCAGTGGGCAAATACAGAGGGTTGCATGTAGCAGATATACCAAAGTACCTTAGTACAAACCGCTGTGTTGTGTCACGTCATGTGGCGTGAACGCCAACACAGTCCAGTTCAAGGTCAGTGTTACACGCGAGTACACATTGTTCGTCTGTGTAACATAGCGTGGCCACAGAGGGCGACACGAACTGTGTAATTATAGTATAACTACAACATGACACTGTCATAGCAGCTGAGGCAGAACGCACATGTGTATTAAAATATCATCAGGAATCATGTAATGAATATAGAGTACCTCCTGAGCCGTTCATATGTATCGCCTTCCCACGGTTAATTAACTACGTAAGACTCTCCTGTCAAAAATAATAATCAAAACATATATTTTATCTTATTCTCAGATGTTAACTGTACAATCTGTTTATTATCTACACTGCTATGTTTGTATTAACAAGTGTCAGAAAAATACAAATTTGTGGAAAGGAAAAAATAGCCAATGGTTCATTGTGGTCACTTTCCTGTGAACCGCCTGTAAACAGAACATTTGTGTAAATATGTACACAGTACCAAGAGGTTACAAACGATACGGTATGTAAAATAGCAGGTACAAAGTGAATCTAAAAAGCAAACTTGAGTTTTTATTTAATTCATTATGTTTTTTACGGTAGAAGCAGAGTGGCTATGAAATAACTGCACCAGATTGTACAGTATGCATAGCTCGATAAAAACTGTTACCGATACTAGAAACACTGTCAAATAATACAATTTAAATAGTTCAGAATAGAGGGCCTAGACAGCAAAAAAACTTGCTACAAGCTTGCCAATGCAAGCCAGTAACCTTGCAACAAGCATGAAATGGCAAGCCAATAAACTTGTTACAAGCCTGCAGCAAGTTGCCTAGTTTACATATTTCTAACTTGCTGCAAGCTTGATTTGCAAGACTGGTGCAAGCGACATTTTCAAGCCTGCAGAATAAATAAAAATTTTATTTCCTGCAATATTTTCACTATCGTTCAAATTTACATCTTAAGAATTGCTTGTTCATCGACATGGGATGTTAATTACTAAACATTAAATATCGGCTCCTGTGCTAATATTGGAACAAATGACCCCTGGCTTCAAAGCAGGTATGCTAACCACTTGTTAGGTGCAGTGGCGATGTGGAAGCTTCCGCGTCATCACTGCACCAAACATTCCCCCCTTTAATGTGACTTTATTTGAGTAACCCCAGTAACTTTCGTGAGACAATTTGCATAGAGACAATTTTTGGAGACCATTTGGACAAACACAAATTAACACCCAGCCAGACCTGGAAATCGAACCCAGAACCCCTCGCACCACAGTCGGTCGCTCAACCAACTGAGCCACGGGGGGTCGGCTATAACACTGGACTATTGCAAATACTTAAGAGATGTAGTAGTGCGATTCAGTTGTAAGAGAACTAACTTTGTTATGGAAATGCTGATGTTTGTGAATTTAATAACAACAGTAAGGATATCAGTTTGCTTGCAGTTATACGTAATATCGTAATTGTTGTTTTAGCTAGTATATGAAACAATGTTACTTTTTAAAGTGCTTGTTCATTTACAAAATTAATTTTATATCAAGTTCGATCATTATAGATAGGCACTTAAAATATATTTCATGAATTAAGATTGCTAAGTAAAATTGCAATGCAATATCAGCTTAGCGTAGGGGACAGGATGCTTGGAACTTATCACATGACCAGACTTGCTATGTAAGTGTAATTAAAATCAAATACAGTTTTGTCGCAATCTTGGTTCAGGCTTGCAGCAAGACTTCTGAGCAAGCTTACTATGGCAAGTTAAATTAAAGTGAAATGTAAACTTGCTATGGCAAACCAAAATCAAGTGAAATGTAAGCTGGTAAGCAGGCTTGCAGCAAGTCTCGTGAGCAAGCTTGTTATGGCAAGCCAAAATCAAGTTAAATGCAAGCTGCCGTTAGCTTACATCCCAGACAGCATAAAAAGTTTGCTACAAGCTTGCTGCAAGCTTATTACGGCAAACCAACAACTTTGCAACAAGTGTGTCACGACAAGCCTAAAAGCTTGCTGCAAGCCTGGTACAAGTTGCCTAGTTAACATTTTTTCAAATTGTTGCAAGCTTACATACTAAACTTCATTACGGTTTTAACTATATCTGCATATTGTACAGTCAGATTAAATACTCCGCAGGCAGTCTCACTACTTCTAACTTAATAATGTTATTTTTTATATTGCCGGAATTGTACGAAAACGCAAATATGTCTGCAATCATTTTATGCACAAGAAAAACTTATTTGATAGACCATGTGAAAAATTATAGAAATATCTCTATACTCTGCAACTAAAATTTCAATATGTGGTGTTAGTATGTAGTAGATTCATGGTGGTGTAGGTGTGGGTGGGGATATTGTGACACCTTGCTAACTACCAGTTTAACATAACACACAGAACAAACGAAACTTAATACTGACTTCAAATAGACTGTAATTGACTCTTAGAAAAGGTTTGCAAATTTGTGAGGAAACTGACTGAAATCCAAAACTAAAACATAGCATTTAAAAACAAAAAGTTTCTGAAATTCGCGATCCAAAGATTCAATAAATCAATTGCAACAAAATATTAGAAAAATGTTCTCAGGGTACAAATAAAAGTACCAATAAATGTATAAAATATTTCCTCGGCTGCTCAATTAAATAAACATATTCTCCCAGGACCTCTGGCTACAGGTTTCTGATTATCCTGCTTGAATGTCCGAAACTAGGAAAAATATATAATTTTACATCTTAAAAGGTTCAACTTAATCATCACGAAAACACTCATAATCATTTTGAAATAGTTTTAGACATCACAATTTGAAGTCATATACTGAAAGTTTGGTGACAGTGTAAAGTTCCACTAGTTAACTTATCTGGCCAAAATGTCTTATCTCGGCATCTTCTTCGTTTTTGAAGTTCACCAATAATATATTTGCTGCTAGGTCCTACCGCTCGACCCTCTTCTTACATGGTCGGTGAACCTACAATCTGTACTTCCTTTTGGTGGTACTAACACATATCCTATCTTTAGGGTGGGCCCAAATTAAAACGATACCAACAAGGCGAAAATTTTACGTCACCATTATTTCAAAGAAGCCACGAAAACGTCCCCGTAGCTTACGTGAAAATACGGACTACAAAGTCCTATTCTCCAATCTTTAATTAAAATAGTAGAAATTTGTTAAGTATTATAAATAAACAAAAAGTATAGTGAAATTATTACTCAAATAGTAATTAAATAACAATAAAAAATTAAATGGTATCACATTAACTATAATTATGATTATGAACAAAACAATGTAACATTATTAGTTTGTAACTCGTTTTCGGCATAGAATCGCCATGTCATCATATTAATTAAATTACGTCTTTTACGGCTTTTAAAGTAAGGTAAAATATTACAAATACTCTTACTCATCATTTAGCATAAAATTAAATTTGAGTGGTTAATACATATTTCTGTGACTTTTAAAACAAGTTAAATTTACCGTTAATGCAAATAACGTAAGGATCATATTTCATATGTCACAACCAAAAAGTATTATGTTTTTGTTTGACAGTATCAACCACATAAACTAGAATTAACTGCATAAAGTATTGTATAACTTTTTTAAAATTTCATTATGACACCGTCACCTTTGTATTTACAGGAGTAGATTGCACCACACGAAATATTACTTTTGTTGCAATTTAGAATATTTACTTCTCTATGCCAAACTACACAGAAACCAACATTGTGTGTGGAGCAAAGTTAGCTCTGCACGTGTAGAGCAGTCCCAGTTTGCTGTACGTTACGTAGGCCTACAAATTACATTTTCTCTCTAATATCAGTTCTGATTTGGTGCTCTTGTTTGTATATTGTATTTTATAGAAGTAATTGCATTTATGCGAAATAGTTTTACAGATGGTGTAAAGGTGGCAAGAGGGAGTCCAATCCATTAAATTTTAATTTCAAAATACAGTATGTGTCAAATCCCTTACACCACACCCACATGGAGAATGCTTGAGTAGACTAAACAAAGAAATATTATCTCTGCTGCATTAACAACTGTAACTATGAGCGACGCTTCTTAATACGGATTAATTTCTTGAGCAACAGTTGTAGCAGCTGTATGTTTGTGCCATCAAGGGAGGAGTTCTCGGGTATTGTTCAAATTGACTCTTTATTTCGTTAATTTAGCAAGTCACTAAGTTAAGTAAGGTCTATTCGAGTTTGATAGAAAATATTTAGTCTTCAATATTCAATTTAGCTTGACCAATGTATATTAATTGTCATAATTTTTAAATAAGTCATGCTAAATTACTTATTACTCATTCACCAGTGATTTTTTTCAAAGGTATTAGCTGAATTATTCATTTCGCTATTTCTTCTTTAACAATTTGTCCTGACTTCTCTCATAAAGTAAGTATCACAAAATTTTGAAACCTATTTCAGGTTAACTTAGATTTAAAACATTAAATTCGTGCAATGTTTTATGTAGCTGTCATCAGTATTATGTAATTGGTTAACTGTAAAAGAAGGTTTGATGCCTTGACTTCATCAAAATAAAATATGTTCATAAATAAAGAAATTAATATTTTTTTATTAATGTTTATACTGAGTGCACATTTAATTGTATTTGAACTTCAATTTCGCAACTATTCTAAAAACGTAAGTAAGATAAACCAAACTCTAGTAAAATGTGCGATAGTGAGACAGTATTTCAAACATATTTGATAATAACTGACCAACTTCATTTGACAGAAATCTTTGATGATCATATTTTAGCATATATTCATCCAAATTTATCAGCAAATATATTTTGAGACAAAAATTTGACAGTGTAGAGGCCAAGAAGGTATGGTACGTAATTCTGCGCTAAAATCGTCCTATTAAAATTGTTACTTTCTCGAAGCCAGTTTGCACAAATAAAAAGGACAGCAGCTTTAAACAATAAGTATTGTCAACTATATGAGCAAGAAATTATCTCGAGTAGCGTAATTGTGAAGAATAATCGCTGAAACTGGCGGCGGCGCAACAGATTAAGCTTTACAAATGCATCATTCTGAGTAAATGTTTGCGCATACAGTTGGCTAATATCATTATCTAGGGTTGTCATTTTGAAGTTTTCCATATAGACTTTCAGAAACGTGTCGATTTAAAATTATGTTGGTAGCGTTTACTTGCGTACAAAGTTCGGTTAGAAGGAAACACGTATGAAAGAAAACAGCAGGAATGCTGCATAGCAAGAGAAAGGTGAGATATTTGC
This sequence comes from Medauroidea extradentata, assembly GCA_003012365.1. Taxonomy (NCBI): domain Eukaryota; kingdom Metazoa; phylum Arthropoda; class Insecta; order Phasmatodea; family Phasmatidae; genus Medauroidea; species Medauroidea extradentata. Next base: position 23,573 of record PNEQ01071651.1, read on the forward strand.
CTCTTATAAAGTAGATCATTAGAAGTGAAAAGAGGGCCGAGAGTGGTGGCAACCTGCTGTGTCGTCCAGCCGGCCGGCGCTTTATTTAAGAAGATTTACAAGAGAAGAATTCTCCCCTCTGCACCCCAGGGAGGGTCGCTATGGCGGGGCAGGTGTGAGGGAGCAACTTCCAGGAACTACAGGTAGTTGTGAGGCAGTCAGTGGGATGTCCCTAGCTTGGCGCCAAGCTGACAGGCAGGGCATAACCTACTTCACTCAGCTTACTTGATTTACAACCCATACACTTCTACAAGCTGCTTTCATCTTGCCGAGCACATACCTTGCCACATTCATGACCACTTACAACTATTCCGCAACATTTATACTTACTTAGTATTCTGCAATATACATTATACATACCGATATTTTAGAACACTGGCTACAAATAACATTGCAACTGTAATGTTAACTCAATGTGTTGACTAACTGAAGAACAGTTTAAATAATAAGCGAATGTTAAACACTATAGTAAACAAGTGATAGATACGCATAATAATTCAATATTAAACGTAGTTTTCTAAAAGTAGCGGAATGTTTTTAGTAAAATATTTTCCTAATTTTCAAACCATATTTTGTATACACACAGTTTAAAACGATAGCGCTACATTAAATGTCATAAATGAAACGTAATAGAAGATTAATAGTAGTTTTTAAAATACTTAGTGCATGGTTTAATTTTATTAATTACAGACATTTGTGACATTACAACAACTTGGAATTTATTGTGTATGGTGATTTGAGTTACATTGCAATGCACAGCTGCATGCTAATACAGTGATGTTCGCAGTTTAAAGCATATATGAGCAACATTCGTGCAATCTACGTGATCAATGCAATCTGTTTTTATAAATGTTCTTGGATATTTTTCTGGTTCCCTCACAAAACATCACTTTCAAGAGTTCGTGGTACACAAATTAGCGCCAACAATCGTTAAAAGACGCCAGAAGAAAGAGTCAATCGTAGATGACATTTTGCCAACTTTCTTAACAAATACTTTGTCAGAGTGAGACATTCTTGCTACATTATCTTATACACTGCAATAAATTGAACAAATACTCCGCGTCACATATTTATACAGAAATGCAACTCTCTGGCAAATATTTGTTCAATACAATATCCCTCGCAGGATCACCGATTCCTCTTGTTCAAGAAGTTACGAATCTTGGTATTATTATTCGTGAGGATCTCTCTTGGTCAGGACACTTTGCAAAAATTTGTAAATCATCATAATCCCTTCTGCATATGCTTAACAGGCACAAACGTTTCTTGCCACATGCCGCTAAATTAACGCTCATTCAGACGCTAATATTCCCTGTACTGGATTGCTGTGACGTGTTGTTCTCAGACGTCGATGAGAATTTAGCGGCTAAATTACAACGCAAACAAAATATATGCGCTCGTTTTATATTTGGTTTAAAGCCCCGTGATCATGTATTGGAACATCTCGATAGACTTAACTGGCTGCGACTAAAGACAGACCCTTATTTCATAGTTTATCCCTCGCTTACAAGATCCTTTCTTCAATTGAAACAAGTCCTAAATATTTAGTGTCCAGGCTAAAAATGTTGGGGGAAAATCATAACTTTGGCACTCGGTCTAAGGAGTTACAACAACTGCTTATTCCAACCCATAAATCATCCTCATTCACGAAATCCTTCACTGTATCTGTTGCGCGGGCGTGGAACTCTTTACATGAGAATGTGCGGGATTTGTCAATACTCCCGGCTTTCAAGCGTGGCGTATATAATCACATCAAGTTATCGAGCTGGAGATTCCAGAATTCATATCCAGGCATATAAATATTGTATTTGAATTCTTCGCTATAGTTACTAAATATAAATACTTCCTTTATAGTCCATATAAATTAACAATAACATTAGTGCAAAGTGCTGAATTTATTGGTACTAAATGTATTAGTTTCAATAATGTACAAACTTAGATAGCCGTATATAATATTTAGTTTTTTTTTTTTTGTAATTTAAAACGTTATAGCCCACGAACTGTAATTATTTCCACATTAACTGCAAATAATGTATGTGTGACTTTATATTTATAATAGAATACTTTTAATTTTGTTACTATACTGTGCAGGACCTTAGCCGATATATATACACATATGCTTATATGTGTGTATATGTATGTATATGTATGTATATGTATATATATGTATATATAGGAATTTTTTTTAACAACCGGCTGTCTAAGGTTAGTAAAAATTAACTATTGGTTCAATTTTTTGTGAAGTGCTACATTTTTGTTGTCTTGCTTGTCACATAAATTACTCAATTTTATTATTTTTTTTAACATTTTTTGTTTTGTGCATACGTAAATGTTTGCATATCTACATAACAACGAGCTAGGACTTTGTGTTGGGAATATTTTTGAAAAATCATAAACTCTGTACGAGTGTTTATTAGTCGTTACTTCACACGAATATGTAAAGTGGTCTGATGTATTGTCATGTTAGTCGTCATTAGTTTATAGTTATATTTTCTTAGTTTTCAGCAGTTCTATGTATACGTAATTTTATTTTGTACATCTGTAAAAAATGGTTATGTGTAAGAGAAGGCTACATGCCTGAACTTCGCCATTTGAAAAATAAGTCAAAATAAATAAATAAAAACCAACTAAACTTGTTCCTTGGATTGCGTGTGGATTCCATACAATGCCTTGAACGTAATACATGTTTTACGACCTCATGTTCTCCTGACGCTGCCGCCTGCAAATAGAATTTCATGTAAAGATATTTAATGTGCGTGCGTGATATCCGCTGAGGAATGCCATTTGAAGAACATTACGCATTTGTACATACATACATTTCATTTTCCTCACTTAACTCTTTATTTCATTTTTTTAAATTCCGAAACTGGGTGCCTTCCCGTTCGTTGTTAGTTATAAAAAGAAATGTGCAGGATCTTGAAACAGACATAGGCTCGTGCAATTCCTCTTTAATAATACCGTAATATTACATCATAGCATCATAGCTTCACTACTGAAGAGCTTCGGCGAGAAACTGTTAGTCATTTTAGCCACTTGACTCTAGGACTACGAAAATGATGGCTCGTGTACCTGTACATCCCTTTACAATATTTTGATTTAATTTCGGCGTGTAGGTTGAATTTCACACAGTGTACTGTTGGGCCTACCTATATTGTTCCACGTTAGACTGCAATAAGAAGGTGATAACATCTCGCTGGGAAAATAACAGACTCGCATTCGTAAGGACTTAGGTTCGATTCCTGGTTAGACCATCTTAATCTCGGTTTTCCAAGGTTTCCAAAACTATTCAGTTAGCCGATTCCTTCCCAAGACTTATACTCAACACCGCTATTTCCCCTTCAAGGCCTTGAGGTGTTTGTGGGGGGGGGGGGAGGGAGAACAACATGAAACACGCAATATAATATTCGTGTAATGTAGACTGCGTGGAGGGTAAATACACTGAACTGGCCGCTAATGCCGTCACTCAACATCGTAACTCTCGTCACAATTTTCTACATTTCTTCCTGATGGCAATTTAAGTAAGGTTTACTTTGAAATACGACAGAATAAATAGCGTAGCTTATCTTCGCACTGTGCTAATTTTAAATGAGCTCGTAAAACAACATTACCGAATATTTTGAAAGGAGAAAATAAAACACATGATAATAATCTCTCGCCGTTTATTGGGAACCAAATAACTTTTAGTAACCAGTAAGTACAAAAATTCGCACATAACTTTAAAGTGTTATGCTTCCTTCAAAATATTACTTTTCTTATTCAACAGACTCTTTTCTTATGTTAAGGGGCTAAAAAATAATTTGATGCATCCTCTTAGCCCAGGGATAGTACAAAGCCATTGAAGAGCTGTTGCCGTCGTGTTCATCCAGTCTGTAATCCCCAGTTGAAATACACGTGATATGTGGAGCAGGTGAAGACTTACCCATCCTTAGCACCATTCATACGGCGGTTAAAAAGTCTTGAACGTAGGCTTAGTACTATACATAATCTCACATTAAGACGTGCATAGAGTACAATAATAAAGTGAAACTGTGGTCAAAATACCGGTGAAACCAGCACGACAACATTATTTGTAATATAAATAAAATTTGGGCTCTGCGGACATTGTATTCGGTAAAATATTTAACTGAAACATAAAATATACTAAGTGCAATTTGATGCCCGCCATTTTAAAATTCTGGATTGCTTATCGCAACCAGACCAGCTACCGAGGCACAGCAGCTATGGTGTCCCTATCCCCCCGGCCCAACCCACCACTAACAGTACATTAAGAGTGTTCAAGTGCGGTAAAATTACAATTTTATATTGTCATGAAATAGTGCTAGTTTTATAGAAGATATTTGTGAGTACACTTTCCTCTTACGAAACAACTTAAGCTCGCATAGATTTCTCATAACGGTGCGTCAAAGTCAAAATTTGCATGTTACGCTGCCATGAAATAGTAAAAACCAGTTGACTTACTTAAATGAAATAATTCACTGTTAACATACATTCCATTAGCTACGCAACAAAGCATTTAGAAGCCCCCACGTAATACTTTGAATTAAATAAATAAAGCGCAAATGTACAAGAAAATAAGTTGAAAATGCAGCAATTATTTAAAATACAAAAATTGTTAACTGAAAGTTTTTTTAATACTTTGTTACATAGCCCATGACATGTTATTTCACCGTGAATTATTTCGTTTCAGTATGTCGAGTGGTTTGTACTATTTACATGGCAGCGTATTATACAAATTTGGACTTTGATGTACCGTTATAAGAAAACTATTAAAACTAAAATTGTTTCGTAAGAGTAAACTATACTCACAAGTATCGTCTACAAAACTAACATGATTTCATACAAATATAAACTTATGAATTTATTGCACTTGACCACCCTTAAATGCGGTAATTAGTAGAGACGGGTTCACTGACCTAGGCTCTCCTCCAGTATGTCTGTGTACTCAAGCAGGCAACATATACTTGCTGGCTGCTCGCATACTCACAGTCGTATCACGTGCGCTCAGCGCTCTCCAGCAGTCAAATCAAGGGACATTGGAGAACGTGACACGAAATTATAGTTCGAATTCAGCTTGAGTCCAAAAGGATATGCCAGTTTTTCAGGTCGCTAGTAATGTGGAATAGCAATAGCTTATAATTAGTGCAGGTCTTGTAGTTTCTGTCTATACAGCGAAACTTTGTGCATACCAGTACATGATCAAGTTTACGTGTCGGGACGTGCTAATAACAAAGGCACTGTGTATTAGTAAATGAATCGTGATATGCACGCTGCATCTATTTGGGCATTAGGAAATGGACTTAAAATGAATCCTCATAAAACCCTATGTAAACTGTTTGCCCCTCCCCCTTTTCCCCGCGTTGCTGTCAAAAGTTAAACAGGTCATTCCTCCACATGTTAGTCTTGCTCGTACAACAGTAAACCTCTCACCCACAGTAAAAAATCTGGGTACCATATTTGATGAAACTCTCACTTGGAAGTATCACGTATCATCCATCTATAAAAACGTCAATTCTGCTTGCCGAGCAATTAAGTGTCTTAAGAGATTTTCAACCATAAAAATAAAACTTAATTTTATCCAAGGCTTAATTTCACCTATTTTTTATTACTGTGATGTGGTCTACAGTAACATCACTGAACACTAAAGACTAAAATTATCATTTTATTTTCGGTTTCATGCTTCAGGTTGTTTTTATCACACAGTTTTCATTACTATGCATTTAATAAATAATGTTGAAAATCTTGAGCACCTTGCCATTAAGTCTTATTGTACAACTTTACTGAAACTAAATGTTATTGTTATTTTTCAGCTTCTCATTGAACCATGCATCTGCGCGGACTATACAGTCCACCCAAGAAAACATGTCAGTGATTTCTATAATAAAACAAATTGGCTGAAACTCTCACATAGACGTAATCTTCACTCCTTAACTCTGCAGCATAAAACCCTGTGCAATGCTACTTAAAAATCATTACTTAATCGCTTATCTTACACGAATCTCTTGCATAATATTAACATCGCTCAAATTTAGTATTATTCTCCAGATCCATCCATATAAAGTAAAACTATATTCTGAATCGCGCCTCTAGAGCAGGCTCCCGCAAGAACTGAGAGATAAACAGAGCTCAAACATATCCAAAAACAAAGTCAAGAGTCACTTACTTCCACAACTGTAATAGAGATAGTAACCTACCAGTTCACAATTTTATAAAATCTTATTTTACTGCAAATTAATTCATCAAGTCGTAATAATATTGATCCGTGTGTTTGCTTCTTCAATACATATTAGTTAACACACTTACTATATATATATATATTTCAACGCAATATTAGTACAGTCATATGTTAATTATTAATTCTTCGCCACCTTGGCTAACTGGAAAAATGATCTTAGACGGTAATAACTACTTAGCGATCTTGTATTAAAGTTCAGTATGCAGTCACTACAGTGCTTTTACACACTTCTTATGTTAGTTGCTAGTAGTGTGCAATATTAATTAAGATATACTGTTTTCCTATTCCAGACATTTCAGAGGTGCCTTTTATCAAGTCTATTATTTTATATTATTACTGTTAATACTCAATATTATACTTTTTTATTTATAGCATTGTTATGATGGTAGCTTACTTAAGAAAATGTCCGATGTGCAAAATGACCTAACTGTTTTATAATATATAAAATCATCTAAGAATCGTTATCATTATTAAATCTGATTATAATTGATATTAAATCTAATGGGTCTGTAATGTGGCTCGACTTATTGTTTTGTAAGAAATTAATGCGTGAAATGTAATTTAGCCAGTAAGACGTATGTAATATTTGTGTACGTGTGGAAGAAAAGGCGATAACGTCTTAACTACGCCATCAATAAAGACGTTGTTAAATTTAATTAAAATACAGTTGCCAAGATACTTCAGAATTATGAGTAAACCAGCGGCATAGTGTAAAATGAGAGGATATTGTTAACAATAAATGCCAGGTTAGTTAATGTACAATAAGGATGGTGCAGCGGTGCGACAAGGCCATTGGCCGCGCAGCCACATCAGTGGCACGAAGCAAACTTCTCCACCTCCCTTCCCCAGTTGTCATACTGGGCAGTCCTCCCTCGCTAAACCTGGCAGGCACCCTGCTGCAGGGCTGCCTGGTAACAACTGCTGCGAGGCTGTGCAAGAATGCGGGGCGTGGCTTCCTGGAACAAGCCTGGAGGCGGACCTCCTCGTCTGGAGTTGTCTGCTGGAGGGAAGAGTCCAGACCGTTATTGTTCCAGTTTACAGCCTACACCCGTGCAGTTATTTGTTATGTTGGTAACATGTTCCTGCTCAGCGTGCTGTTAACCGCTACTAGCCCAGTTATCATTGTTACTGTGCATTGCAGATTCCTTACAAGAACATCACAATCACAAAATTCTTTATTCGTAATGAGCTAAAAAATTAAACAGAATCGCTTAGCAGAGCACTGTTCCATACATCCTGCACATAGAAAGTAGACATTTTGTTGGCTTGCTTGTGCGAGTATTACGTAATGAACATAGCATCGTAAATTATTCGTTACATTACAGAAACAAACACAAACGTACTCAAGCATTAAGCATGTAGCAAAATCGCTTCAAGGGTCACGCAATACGTAATATGAAAGACTTCGGGCTCACTGTTTATCACGTGTTCATTTCCCGCAATAGTGTGAATTCATTTGCGATCTAATTTTCACCACTTCAGAACACTGGCGCGAACATCTTCGAGCATCCAATAAATGATGTGTGCTGATTGCAACGACATATTGTATAAAACTGCCTCGCATGTACGGTGTTTATACTTCTAGGGGCGGGGGGAGGGGCAACTTGCAGGAGAAATTACAGTGTTGCACAGATTCTACAAGACGTCTAGAAAATAACTGTCGCGCGTGCGCAGTGTTAAATTGGTGGGTGTGGAAGTAATATCAGTGTTCCAAGACTGTGCGTTCCAAGGAAGTACTTTGCGTCACGCACATGTGTTCAGGCCCTGGATCGCATTAGTCGCCTTACAAAAATAGCTCTGTCTTGTCCGGAACGTGATATTCGTCTAAAAACGCTAGCCATAAAAGAAAACGTTTTTTATTTATATCTAGTACTATTAAGAAAAGAGAAATTGACTCTAATGTCTTCTACGTCCAGTAAAAATTATGCCCTGTAGGTTTTGCGTGATGATACATTTCAAAGTCAAAAATATATTTTTTATTTTATTTTAAATACACTTAGTAAAAACTACCTCACATACAAAAATATGGTAATGTAAAGCGAATAAAATTACTATTTGTTACTTAGATGAATTACGATATTACTCATGAACACCATTTCGGAGTAAATAAAAACAGCCTTAATTTCGACAACAAATTAAAATCCATAACTATTTGCGCCAGAAACATCAGAGTGTCTACAATGTAACTAACAATTCTATAACTTTAAAATGAAGCCTTTGAAGTGTAATTATACAAAAGCCATACGCAGTAGAATATTTATGGGAATAAAGTATGTTTCTACATAATTCCCGACAGTTTTGGGAACACAGTTTATAAATGGAATAATTATTTCTTTGGTCCCGACCAGCTTCAAATGTCGCTTACCTCTAAGGTAGACGTTACAGGTCCACTCTCATCGACACGCTTACTACTAGCGAGCTACTCCTACGATACTGCAGCGCTCCCATACAAGATAATTTGCAGGCTTTTAACTCGACCTGTGAGAAAAAAAACATATCCTTGACGATGAATGATGTTCTTGACTGCTCCGCTGAGCTCGTGAGTTCGGGCGCTTGTTCCCTGCGGCCAACAACCCACCACACTATACAGAATGTGAGGAAACTAACTGCCCGAACTCCGCGAGGTGATACCTCGTGGAAAAAAAGCCGACATTTTATATGCGACACTTTAAGTCAAGTCAATATTAAGAGAGTTATGAGCCCTTGAAAATTTACCTTAAAATAATATTTTGTCCATATATATATATATATATATATATATATATATATATATATATATACATATATATATATGTGTGTGTGTGTGTGTGTGTGTGTGTTAACAGTGAAATTACAATTCCATTGCTGATTTTAAATATTATTGAGATCTTAAATCTGTAAAAGTTCAGCCTTAAAACCTTTGCTGTGAGAGATCAAAATGCAATCCTGTGATACCCGTTGTTTAAAAGCATGTCTCAAAATTCACCAAAGTAAAGTTTAAAAAAAGTAAGTTTTGTTTGGCAAATTTGGCAGCATTTTTACAATTTCCTTTGAGAGAAAAATAAATTAGTTTTATAAACAACCTAACATCCCGTAAGTACATTCTGAAGAGTTACCATACGTATTGAAATTGTTTATTTACTTACTTCCTTCACTGAACGACAGAAAGGCAACTCTGCGACACATGCTTCTAATATTCGTGGTTTTTTCTCTTCGAATGTGGCCGCAGTGGTCGATGGGTCAGACCTCTCCCCCCCCCTCCCTTCCACCCCCAAGGCGATCCGGGTTCGGTTCCCGGCGGAGTCGGTCCCCGGATTTTCGCATGTGACGGTCGATGCCGCTGGTCGACGTGTTTTCTCGGGAACGTCCCGTTTCCCCCGCACCCACAATCCGGCGCTGCTCCATACATCATATCACCCTCACCGGCGCTAAAGACCCAAATCTCTTCACTCATTCTCTTCGAATAAAATATGAAATGTTGCGAAAATGCTGCAAATCCAAATTAGTTTCCAAATTTACCGAACCTAGGCTAAGTCCTTTGAACTTTACTTGGGCGTATTTTGCGATATGTTTTTCAACAACTGCATCACAGGTTGCATTAAAGTAGCACCTATGCCTTCATACCTGGCGTTTACTATTGTCACAGCAACAGAAGTGTGCATGTTTCTTTTCATTCTATGAGCTTGCAACAAGAGGACCTTTATTATTCCTATAACACGCCGCTTGAATACACAACATGAAATGTTCATGATTCCTCATAGCAAAGTAATGTCATGCAATATAAGGGTGCCTCCCCCTATTAATTTCATGGAAGGGGAAGGTTTTAAGGCTGACTTTTTTATAGTTTTTTAACCACGGAATTGTCATTTAATTTCTAACCTTTTTTGACACTTGCATAAAATAATATTATTAAACTCGATTTTCAAGGGCTCATAAGTAATACCTCTCTTAAGGCTTGGTTTCAGTCGCCATTGTGAAATTTATTATTTTTCGCTTTTTTTTAATTCAGAGAAGAAAAATGTTAAATAGGCGACTATACCACAAATTCTGTTTACCTTGAGCTACAATTCTAGCATGGCAATAGAACTAGTAATGTATAGTTAGGTCACAATTTTTCGGGCAAATTATGAATATAAAAAAATTTGCCACACACATTGCGACGTAATTAAACGTTAACAGCTAAATCGCAAGGTCTGTACTGTAGCGAATTGTAAATAGAATTTGCGGTATACACGCATATTTAACATTTTTCTTCTTAGAATTAAAAAAGCGAAAAATAATTAAATTCAATATGATGACTGAAAACGAGCCTTAATGTCCACTTGTCTTGAGA
>PNEQ01071651.1:34255-66136 GCA_003012365.1 Medauroidea extradentata
CTTGAAAGTGCTCCATAAGATGGCGGACTTGTCTTGAAAGTGCTCCATAAGATGGCGGACTTGTCTTGAAAGTGCTCCATAATATGGCGGACTTGTCTTGAAAGTGCTCCATAAGATGGCGGACTTGTCTTGAAAGTGCTCCATAAGATGGCGGCTTAATTTTTCACAAGGTATCACCTCCCGGAGTTTGGGCTGTTAATTTCCTTACATCCTGTGTAGTCTGTTCATGGAAAGCACTATTGAAGACTGCATTTCTACGGCAGGCAACAGAGTTCCTTTGTCCTTTTTTTCGGGGATTCATTAAGGGTATAATTTGGCGAAACAGTTATAATACGAGTCAAGAGACCAACTCTAATATGCTTTGAGACAAGGCTTCACTCAAGATTCACCATCAGCAATGATATAAACAATGTGGCACAGAACAGTATTATCCTTTGTCGTGAGAATGTTGGTACACAGACTGATCATTTGGCCAAGTAATGGTTCATATCTCCAGAAAACTCATCTAAAGAAATACTGTTCATTTTATTTAAGTTTGGAAGTTTACTACAGAAGGGTAACGGGATTTGTGCTCCACTGTAAAGTAATAATTACAATATATATTTAGTTGTAGTCTTAGCTCTTCAGTTTTGAATACAGCGCGCACTGTTTTATTATAAGTATACTTACACAACTATATTAATGTTAAAGTTGTCGTCTTCCCTGGCTGCCGTGTTGTAATCAGATCTTATACACTGATACAGTACATTTATTACCAACATGCATAATTTGCGTGACTGTCTTCTATTTACGAACAACACTCACAGAACGTTACATCCGTGTGCATCCTCTTAAAGTCTTCACTTATATCTAGGAAATTATTTTCTTTTGGCTGTAAATGACAAAGATGATTAATATTGCGGTCATTTTTCGGTACTATGAACATCTTGATGCAGAATATTGCCATACGAACATTCCCTTATCTATACTATCGCACAATAAATGATGGGTTTACCTCAGAATATCTCATCATGCTGTTAATTTATTTAACTAAACACAACCTAAGCTAATGCTAAAATATGCGTGAGACAGAATCTATCCTGAAACATTCAAATTTGCTCACCTCACGGTGAACAGCCTATTGGTACCTTCCAAGTCAAAATCGCTGTTGGTATGGACTGTCTCTAGTAAACGTATACTTCATTCAAACAGCCAGCAAGTTTTTTTTTTAAACAGTTCTTCTCTCTGTTCTTTCTTGCACGTAACTACCAGCAGCATTATTCTGCGCAGTCCATTATTCACACTGACTTGTGTTTTAGGCTGTGTCGATGAACTGGAATGGCTTGGCGTGAGTGCCGAGGTCAACACAATGTAGCCGTGAATTGTTAACCTACTTCCCGAAGGAAAAAGTAGGCTCGAGAGATCACCTTACGTATCAGGTACGGCAACTGGCCTAGCCTAAAAACTGCCAATGTGATAACGGAGAACTTGTCTATGTCTCTGAGTGTGTCCTCTAAAATCTTTTGAACCAGTGGACCCAATTTCATACAAATATGTACACATATAGTACTTATAATAGCCTACTTAGTAACCTGACTTGACTTTTGTATATCTAGTTTATGCTCTTTTTATTTTTATAATGCCGGCCGTTTTAACATTGCACGGTCAAGCTAGTTATCTAAGGAACCGTGTTTTACAAGTTCATCAAACTCGGTACACGTAAAGCAATTGACTTTCATGCAGTTCGATCATACAGTATACACAGTTTCAAAATGACGGCCATTTTTATATTTTTAGCATAGTATGACATACAAGAGGAAATATTTTCTGGATTTTCATCAAACTTAGTACACATATTCTACATACAAAGCTGACTTTACTTTTGCGTATTTCAATCATACTTAGTTTTGTTTTTAAAATGGTGGCAATTTAAATATTTTAAGCACAGTAACACATATCCTAGGAAATATTTCTCAGAATTGCATAAAACTTAGTATACATATTACTCCATACAAAATTGACTTGTATTTTGTGTATTTCGTTCATCTTATGTTCATATTTTTAAAACGGTGGCCATTTTTGTTCTGTTTTGAGCATAATAAGCAATATCTCAGGAAATATGTTTTCACATATACTAATCAGAAAGTTGATTTGATTTTCCTGTATTTGGTTCATCCTGTGTTTATACTTTCACAAATGCGGCCAATTTGTTTAGTTTCACATAAGTGGGAAAATCATTTAGATTTTTGATAATCACATACACAGCTTGGTAGGTTCACTTGACTTTTGATTGCGTTTTCGTCCCGTTTATATGAAAAAATTTATAAAGGCAGTATTTAGAATAGTTTTACAAATCTAAAGAATATATATTTTTTAAAATTTAATAAACTTAGTACACATATAGGCCTACTACTTCGCAGATAGCAAAAAAAAAAACTTTCTACGAGCTTGCCAAAAACATGCCAGTACCTTGCAGAAAGCAAAAAATGGCAAGCCAATAAACTTACTACAAACTAGCTGTAAGTTGCTAGTTTACAAATGTGTAACTTGATGCAAGCTTGACTTGCAAGCCTGCATAGTAAAACCAAAATTTTATTTTCTGCAATATGTTTATCTTTCATATTTCTTGTTCATTGACTTGTGATGTTAATTACTAACATTAAATTTCTGGCTCCTGTGCCAGGATCCAAACCCCTGACATTTGGGATTCAAAGCAGGCATGCTAACCAGAGGACTACCCACACAACATGTTAGCTTACTGAAAGCCTTGCATGTGACTTGCAGTTATAAACTTGCTTCGGTAGGCTTACTGCAAGCCTTGCATTTGACTTAAGCTTTTATGCTGACGTAGGTATTATTTAGCTTGAAAAGCTTTCTGCAAGTGTATTTAAGAAAAATGCTTGCAGTTAAACTTCTTGCAAGCTTGTGTTAAGCTTGATTGCTTACAAGTTAACCTTAAATGATGTTTAGTGTGTAAGCTTGCAAAACTATAAAAAAATGTCAACTAGGCAACTTGCAGCAGACTTGCTGCAAGCCTGCTTGGCAGCTTACATTTCACTTGATTTTGGCTTGCCATAGCAAGCTTACTCACGAGACTTGCTGCAAGCCTGAATCAAGTTTGCAGCAAGTTTATATTTCACTTTAATTTAACTTTCCATAGCAAGCTTGCTCAGAACTCTTGTTACAAAACCGAACCAAGCTTGCGACAAAGGTGAATTTGATTTTAATTACACTTACATAGCAAGACTGGTCATGTGATAAGCTCCAAGCATCCTGTCCCCTACACTAAGCTGATATTGCATTGAAATTTTTCTTAGCAATCTTAATTCATGAAATTTTTTCTGTGCCCTCAATAATGATCGAACTTGAGATTTAAACTGAACTTTGTAAATGAACAAGCGCTTTAAAAAGTAACACTATTTCATATGCTACCTAAAACAACTATTGCGATATTATCTACAACTACAAGTAAACTGATATCCTTCCCGTTGTTAGTAAATTCACAAACATCAGCATTTCCATAACAAAGTTTGTTATCTTACAACTGGCTCTCACTACTACACCACTTTTAAGTATTCGCAATAGTCCAGTTGTGTCCGACCGCTTGGCTTAGTGGTTAGCGCTCCTGGCTGCTGGGTCAAGGGTCCCGGGTTCGATTCCCGGCCGGGGAGGTGACATTTACAGTAATTTCCTCGGGTTCAGGACTGGGTGTTTGTGTACGTCTTGTCTGTCTACCACACGCCAACGTCCAATTACGTCACTTACAAAATGTCACTGGGGAATATATGATATAGACTCATTTAAAGGGGGGAATGTTTGGTGCAGTGGCCGGGCGATAACCTTACCATTGTAGCAAACATTTTAAAAAAAGTGGTTAGCGTACCTGCTTTGAAAGCAAGGGGTCAGTGGTTCCAATCTTGGCACAGGAGCCGAAATTAAATGTTTAGTAATTAACATCACAGTCGATGAACAATCAATATTTAAGATGCAAATTTGAATGCTAGTGAAAATATTGCAGAAAATAAAATTTTGGTTTATTCTTCAGGCTGGCAAATTTAGCTTGCAGCAATCTTACAAATTAAGCTTGTAGCAAGCTTACAAATCAAGCTTGCAGCAAGTTAGAAATGTGAAAAACTAGGCAACTTGCAGCAGGCTTATAACAAGTTTATTGGCTTGCATTTCATGTTTACTTCAAGGTTACTGGCTTGCATTGGCAAGCTTGCTACAAGCTTGTAGTATGTTTTTTCTGCTGTCTGGGTATGGTGAATACACAAGAAAGACGATAGTGCGATTATGTTTTAATAGAATGGACTTCGTTATGGAAATGCTGATGTTTGTGAATTTCCTAACGACAGTGCCGTTTAAAGGATATCAGATTACTTTGTAATATACATAATGTTGTAATAGTTGTTTTAGCTAGCAAATGAAACAATTTATCTTTGTAAAGTGCTTGCTCAGTTACATAGATAAGTTTAAATCAAGTTCGATCAATATTGATGGGTACTCAGAGGATATTTCATGAAATAAGATTGTTAACTAAATTTAAATGCAATATCAGCTTAGTATAGGGGACAGGAGGCTTGCAACTTATAACGTTACTATACTTGCAATGTAAGTCTCGGCCTGGTTAAAGTCAAATACTGTTTATTCGCAGGCTTAATTCAGGCTTGCAGCAAGATTACTGAGCAAGCATGTTTCAAGGTATGTTCAGGCTTGTAGCAAGATTACTGAGCAAGCTTGTTGCAAGCTATATTCAGACTTGCAGAAAGATTACTGAGCAAGCTTGTTACAAGCTATATTTAGGCTTGCAGCAAGATTACTGAATATTCAGGCTTGCAGCAAGACTACTGAGCAAGCTTGTCACAGGCCATATTCAGGTTTGCAGCAAGATTACTGAGCAAGCTTGTCACAAGCAATATTCAGACTTGCAGCAAGATTGCTAAGCAAGCTTTTTACAAGCTATATTCAGGCTTGCAGCAAGATTACTGAGCAAGCTTGTTACAAGCTATATTCAGGCTTGCAGCAAGACTACTGAGCAAGCTTGTTACAAGCTATATTCAGGCTTGTAGCAAGATTACTGAGCAAGCTTGTTACAAGCAATATTCAGACTTGCAGCAAGATTGCTAAGCAAGCTTTTTACAAGCTATATTCAGGCTTGTAGCAAGATTACTGAGCAAGCTTGCCAGAAGCTATATTCAGGCTTGCAGCAAGACTACTGAGCAAGCTTGTTATAAGCTATATTCAGGCTTGTAGCAAGATTACTGAGCAAGCTTGTTACAAGCAATATTCAGACTTGCAGCAAGATTGCTAAGCAAGCTTGTTACAAGCTATATTCAGGCTTGTAGCAAGATTACTCAGCAAGCTTGCCACAAGCTATATTCAGGCTTGCAGCAAGACTACTGAGCAAGCTTGTTACAAGCTATATTCAGGCTTGTAGCAAGATTACTGAGCAAGCTTGTCTCAAGCAATATTTAGATTTGCAGCAAGATTGCTAAGCAAGCTTGTTGCAAGCTATATTCAGGCTTGTAGCAAGATTACTGAGCAAGCTTGCCAGAAGCTATATTCAGGCTTGCAGCAAGACTACTGAGCAAGCTTGTTACAAGCTATATTCAGGCTTGTAGCAAGATTACTGAGCAAGCTTGTCACAAGCAATATTCAGACTTGCAGCAAGATTGCTAAGCAAGCTTTTTACAAGCTATATTCAGGCTTGCAGCAAGATTACTGAGCAAGCTTGCCACAAGCAATATTCATACTTGCAGCAAGATTACTGAGCAAGCTTTCCACAAGCTATACTCAGGCCTGCAGCAGGACTACTGAGCAGGCTTGTCGCAAGCAATATTCAGACTTGCAACAAGATTACTGAGCAAGCTTGTCTCAAGCAATATTCAGATTTGCAGCAAGATTGCTAAGCAAGCTTGTTGCAAGCTATATTCAGGCTTGTAGCAAGATTACTGAGCAAGCTTGCCAGAAGCTATATTCAGGCTTGCAGCAAGACTATTGAGCAAGCTTGTTACAAGCTATATTCAGGCTTGCAGCCATTCTCGTGAGTAAGCTTGCTAAGGTAAGCCAAAACCAACCGAAATGCAATCTTGCATTACCTTACGTACTATTTGTGTTAGCATGCTGAATTTAAATATGTGTATTTCGTTAATCGGTTTTCATATTTTAAACTTGATGAGCTTTTTTAATATTTTTTGTATAATACGACCTATTTGAGGAAATATTTTTCCAAGGTTAATTAATTTTGGCACCCATATTTTACTTAGTTGACTGTGCTTTTTTTGTTTTCGTTCATCCTTTGGTCATATTTCGAAAACTGCAGCTACTTTTTTCCTTTAGGATAGAATGACATCTCAGAATTTTTTTTATCAAACTCGGTATGCGTATAGTACTTAGTATGCTCACTTGTCTAAACGATCAGACCATTCGCCTCCCATTAAAGCGATCCGTGTTCGATTCCCGGCGGGATCGGTTACTGGATTTTTGCATGTGGGAATCGTGTCGTAACGATGCTGCTTGTCGCAAGTTTTTTTCGGGGATTTCACGTTTCCCCCGAGTAGAGGGATTTGGTTCCTACGGGGACAGGGTTCAGGGTGCGGAGCTGTAGAGCCCCCACCGCCATCTTGTTTACGGCCGCCATCTTGTTTCCGGCAACCAACTTGTTTCCAGCCACCATCTTGTTCCCACCACCATCTAGTTTACGGCCGCCATCTTGGATTACGTCACTTTTTAAATTTCCGAAAATTTCCCAAAATTTAAAAAATTTCCAAAAATTAAAAAAAAAATTCTAAAATTAAAATTTTGTTTCCGGTCGTCATATTGGAATAATTCCCCCTCTCCCGCCAATTTTCATTAGTCATTTATTTACATTGAACCCACAATTTTTAAAGTTCCTGCCAAAATAATCGACTTGAACCACTCGACTGATTAATCGATTATTATACTTAATTCTAGGAATGGCCACCAGGGGTTTGAGCCGCCATTTTTGTTTTCCATTTACTCACTTGATTCTACTCCTCAAGTATACATATGTGTTTAAGGGTGGTGGGTAATGTACCATAGGCGGGACTCTCGCCCCTATCACAAATATTTTTTATGCTTACATCCAGACATCTAAATTGACAAGTCATGACAAGTATTATACACAGAGCTGTATCACCATCATCAATAATAATTATTGCAATTTTTAAAACCTTTTATAGTAATGTAATAGTGTAGCATGTAAATACTGATTGAGTGTTCAAGGACTGGTGCATCTGATGCACTTTAAGAAAAATATATGACAGGTGAATAATGTCTCTCAACACACGCAATGTAAGTTATAAAAATAATACATTTTACTTAAAAACTAAAAACACTATATACACAATATTTACACTACATACGCAGAACACTATCATTCTTGAGACAGCTAGGCAGGTCCTCGCCCCACCAATATCCGAAGGAGAAAAGTTTACTTCTGGAAGCGAGCGGTGGCAGTGTGGAGGATCTCCGCCATGACGTGCTGAGCATGTATCTGGCGCTGCAGCTCCAGGATTTCCTCATGCTGGCCCCGAACCTGGGCCCGCAGCTCAACATTCACTAACACTAATATTTACATTTCTCTACATTCCCAGTCATGAAAACACTACAAGTTTTGAAATAATCTGTCTCGCATCCGCAGAATTTCTTCTCGCAACCTTCGCACTTCTTCTAGAACACTACAATTAAAATTACACAAAGGGCTAGTGTTGTGGGTCGTCATCGCTATCTCCTTCCTGAACAGATGTACCGTACCTCCGCATGTAGCTCACATTGGGTCACTTCCTCCTACTCTTCCTGTTCACAATCACTGCACACTTCGTCCAGGTCCTTGGTTCGTACGAGGGATAAGACCATTGATGAACATGGAGCATACTCACTGCCTTCATCCTGAAGAGATAGAATCTCAAACTTGGAGACACTCAGGCACGGTAGGCCTGCAGAATTGTCCTCTTCATCGTTCCAATGCAGTGGTAGAGATGGATACACTGGTGTAGCTGATTTACAAACTGGCGACCTGCTTCGGTCGTGCATAATAAGAATGAGTGGTGGTGCTGGAAGTATATGCCTCCTTGTGAGACGAATTATAATCATCAAATGCGTCGGCATTTTCCTCTAGCATGACATGGAACACTTCCTTCTCACTCGACAAGACAATATGAACTGGCAGAGGTGTAACCCGCTAGCCTCCCTGTCGCATCCTCACTTCGCACGTCGGACAGGTCTCTACGCGCGCGGAGCATGACTCAACCAGGTCTGCGGCCACACAAGGGACAGCACCGCTCCTCGCGAGGGGAGAAATTACGAAACAACATCCCTTACCCCCGACCAACTCATCGCTGCAAGTTCCGACATGCTGAGAGTACATGTGCGCAGTCATCACAGACAGCCTTCCAGGCACCCCAGTAACAGTTTTATACCATTGCCAGTTAAAGAATATTTGTTACTAAATAATAACACAAAAATTCAGTTTTAACAATTATATTTATTTATTCCTTCATACATAATTCACTATATTTAAACATAATGCCCGATTGGCGAATCCAACTATTGTGACTTGCATCGAACCCCAGCCATCGCACAAGAACCTTATTTTCTTTCTTCTTCAATACCATCTCGACCAAATACGTGTTTTTTGGATACTTGGTAACTTGAATTTCTTCGCAGTAGAAGCCTCCTCGAATAGCCTTGCCTTCCACATCTTCTAGGTAGTAGGTCCTTGGTTCGCAGTGACGAAACTCGACCACCTTAAATATTTCAATGCTCCAGTTTTGTGTGTAGCCGTTAGTAAATGTTCCCTTCACTCGCGATATACTTTTATAATCTCCAACCTTCGCTTTAGACTTGTGCAGGTCAAGTTTCTTCTCATTTTTATAAGCAGTGTGCAGTAAAGAGTTGTCTTTTACATCCGCAGGCTTCACGTTCGTGGTCCTATGTACTTTATTATTGTATATATTGACACAAGCTCGGGTAATATATCCATCCACTTGTAGCTTCCTTTTGCTGAAAACATAACTATACAACTATGTATATTGTCATAAGAATATGCTCGCATTTAGCTATGCTAATATAGGCATATATTACCCGAAGGTATATTATTTATAATGGATATGTTTCTATAGGCATATGCCAGCATAACTTTATGGAAATATATGATGTATATGCAGGAATAGGAATATAAAATATTGGTTTTGTGATTCACCGATTTTGTGGCGAGAAAAAAAAATCCTCCTTTTTTCTTTTAGAAGTGAGGTCAAAGGTCAAGGGCATTGTCAAATTTAAGAAGGGTAGATGTGATGTCATCTAAGATGGTTGCCAGTCATGTTGTACGAAGAAAACGAAGCCTAACCTGAGCCTTTGTCCATGTTGTCTTCCATCCTCCCCAACCCCTCAACACCTTACCGTCGACCACCACCACCACCACCACACAGTTCTTCTCCAAGCTAGCTGCAACAGCTTACTCAACATCATCAGCATTATACATTGGAATATTTCTAGTCTTAAAGGGTCTCTGGTCTACTTCCTCTTCATGTGGCTTCGGCTTGCCAAACAAACGTTCAAGCCACATATTAAATTTTATAGGACCGCGTGAATTAACCTTATACAGTATGTATGTTAACATGTACCAGCATGTCTACAGCAGTATGAAAGCATACTCGAATGTTCCCCATGACTAAAGTGTTTCAGACATGTGTTATAGCAGCCTCAAAACATATCATCTGTGTTTTATGTGTTGTATGGCAAATAATCCAATAAAGAAAATGCTATCTTACACTACTAAAGGTTTGACTGTCTTCCGAACAGAATATCCTCATGTCGTACGATGATCAGTCTCGTTGTGTTATGTTTATAGACTCTTCTACACGCTGTTAACAGCAACAGCTGCATTGCTGTCAAGCTTCTAGTAGGTACGTGAGATTAGTGGCATGGTTTTCATCGAGGCAACTATCATAGTGTGATGGATATAATAGTCACCATTGTAATATCTGTGACTAGTTTTTACATGTGAAGATAATGTGAAAGTGAATGCTAACATATGCAAAGTAAAGGTTTCTCGCTCATTGGGGAGGAACTGCAGGTACTGAAACATGCTGTTTACTACAGACTGTGGTTTTTGCATAGGTGTAGAAAGTTGTTGTGTTTTCAGCATTGCTTACAAGACTTACCTGGTTTAATTTTTGTTGTTTATATGTTACTTCAGTATGGTAATTGAGACAGTGAGGATTTATGACTAGTGTTAGTTTTGGATAATATGGACGATCATTAGTAGTTTTTTTATTGCTTACACAATTTTAGGCTCCATGGTTAGTGCTGTGTATACACATGCTTAGATGGAATACTGTATTGGTAGGATGATTACAATAATTTGTGCAAGTGGTTATGACCTTTGGTACTTGTCTGTGTGGCTGATTTGCTCTCGGAATTGTTCAAATGGGTGATGTTGGCTGCCTTTCCGCCAGAATTAATTTTACAGCTTGTATGATAGTATAGACTGAGTGTGTCTTCTGAATGTTTTGAACTGAATGTTCTCTGTAACAGATTTGTACATAGTGTTAGCAGGTGCCTGTGAGGCTGGGGGCTGCCTTGTACATTGGGGTGACTACCTATCCATCTTGCAGTCTATTACAATTTTCGGTATACAGTATAGGCTGTTGAGCTGGCTGTGATATGTGTGACGAGGAGAATCGTACTGTCCACTCTGTTTGAAATGTGTTCATTGATACATACATATTTTTATGTAACCTCGACACATTTACTGTGGTATTAGAAGATCTACATGGGGAAACTTTGAAGGGAATCGAACAGAACCTGTAGGAACCAGTTAGGATCCGCTCAGGTGGACCATAGAATTATCCAGTGCCTCCAGGAATCGGTTGATTATGTGTGTGTGAGATAACAGTGTCTAATATTTTCCAACTAGGTGTACAAAGTTACTTAGAGAATGAGTCGTCACAAGTAAATATGTGAATTAAAGTGATAAAATTGTTATGCTAACTTTTATTTATACTTTCAAGATAAAGGTATTTTATAAGATCCTCATGTAGGTCTCTGCAAAATATTGTACATTCAGTCATTATAAACCTTGATGTCAAAACATAAAACAACCACTACCCACAGTGGCATGAAGACCAGTATCGTGGAACATTTTAATTGTACTTTGTAGATTGAAAAGTACGTCAAAAATATTCAGCACAGGGAAGCTACAAGTGGGTGGATATATTACTCAAGCTTCTGTCAAAATAAAATCACAAAGTACATCGGGGCACGAACATTAAGCCTGTGGATGACAAGGGCAGCACTTTACTACAAACAGTTCATAAAAATTAGAAGATACTGGACCTGCACAAACCAAAAGTAACAGTTAGATACTATGTCTGGATGCTGTGAATAAAGAAAACAATTACTAAAGACTAGCCCATCAAACTTGAGGACTGAAATATTTAAAGTGGTCAAGATTCGACACTACGAACGAAGTACCTACTACCTAGAAGATGTGGACGGCAAGGCTATTCGAGGAGGCTTCTACGGGCGAAGAAACTCAAGTTACTAAGTATCCAAACACGTATTCAGTCGAGAAGGTTTTGAAGAGTAAAGGAAATAAAGTATTAGTGTGTTGGCTTGGGTAAGATGTAAGACATTACAGTTGAATTCGCAATCGATCATTACATTTAATTAATGTAAAGTACTCATTCTTATTTATAAAGAAATTAATAAATGTATTTTTTAATGAATTTCATTACAATTATTAATAAGAAATGGTCTTTTATTGGGAATGGTAGGTCTGTGATGACTGTGCACACAAACTTTGAAAATGTTAGATATTGATGTGATAATTTTGTTGGGTTATTGCACATAACTGTATCCGTCATCATGTCTGCAAGGTGCTGGACTGCTCCTGGTGTCTGATGAGCTGGGACATTAAGCTCGAAGATGGGCAACTCTCGCACTTCGCTGCGACCCTTGAACACATGCTCACCCCCTTCCCTCCAGGTAGTGGCTCGCTTGAACGCGGAGGCCTGCGCGTCACTAGGATGACCTGATGGCACCTGTGGTCGGTCCTGAGGTGCTGACATAGATTTATGAACACTTGAAAAGAGGGGGTGGACTCGCAACACACTTGTTGGAGGGTAGGGGATGCATACTGGGAGACTAGCAAGGAGTAGTCTCTCCTGTACCCTTGGGGCTTCGGTTTGCAGTAGGAGGTTGAGTGTAATACATGTGTGTGGGACAGCAGCGGCGACGAAATGCTCGACGAACTGTACAATACTGTCATTGCAGGGACTTCTCAAGAAACATCAACCTCATCACTACCAACACCACCACTGCTGATTCGTTTACATCAGCACACCTGTGAAGATGAGTGTGAGGTAACGATGGTTGGATTTATTGTGTCAGCTAAGTGACCTGTTGTCTTCTCCAGGACTCCCTACAAAAAAAAGCTAACATTAGAGCCTCTTGTGATCGTCATGGCACCTTTAGTGCCTGTGGGGAAAGAGAGGAGGACGCCGATGACGAGAAGGCTGCCTTCCCTGATGAATAAGGTGAGAGAGAGGGCGACGATGGCGATGAGGAGGAGATTGCTAGTTCATCATGTCTAATCTCAGAATGACTCCAGCATCAAGAGAGGGATTGATCCCCGTTTGGACATCTGGAGGATCCTCGACACAGCAAAGGTACATACCCTTCATTCTATTGAAGGGTCAGCATGAGAGAAGTCGTGCCCAGCGAGCTACATTACAGCATCATGGCTGGAGCCTCAGCTTGTCAAATATTGTTGGTTTCACCAGCACTATTTATAATTCGCATCTAAATGTGCTTCTCATGGGTAGCCTCTGAGGAGGGGGGTAACATGTGTTGAAGTGTGAGCATGTATAAACTGAAGAGGTAGATGTGTATGCCGTTGTGGGGCTGATGTGTAGCTATGTGCGGTGTTTCGTACATATAGTGACATGTTTACAGGGGTGTAGAGTTTTGTGTAGAGGGTGAGGGAAATTTCCAATGCCTTCAGTGTACGTGCTTCTGGTGGTTGGAAGATATGGATGAGAAGATGATGATGATTGTGTCTGCAGTGCCATTTGCGGTGTATGTACGGTGCCTGAGGTGCATTGGGAGAAGTGTCTTGCTTATGGTGAATGGGACTATTCTAGTATTGATGTTTGCATAGAAAATTATGGCTGTGATTGTGGTTTTACGTTAGTTGTATTTTAAGTGTCTGTGCCTGTAGTTCATTTTGTGGTTAATGGGTTTTGTTTGATAATAATGGTGTTCGGTTTTAAAATGATAAATTTTTTTATGTGTGGCTTTGTGCTTCATTGTGGAATTTTTGTCTGTGATATGAAATGCCTTAGTGGTTTCATTAGAGTGTGTAAGTTTTGTTTTGGCGATGGATGATATGTATGTAGTTTGGTTGCATCTTTTTTTATTTTATTTTACTCTTTGTCGTTGTGTTCTTAAGGTAAATATAATGGGTGGTGTGTATGTTTATACTAGGAGTACTGATGTGATTAATAAAATTGTGGTATATATAGTTGTTTCAGTGGTAGGGAGTAGTTAGCTCAGTTGTTAGATGACAAGTTTGTTGGTCTCTTTATGTAGATTATAGTTGTAGAAGTTGACTGCTGCCCTGCTCTTGTGGATATTGAATGGTATATTACCTCCTTGAACTGTCTGGTAAAATTTCGGTAATGAAAGTACAATAGATGGGATGGTTGGTATGTTTCGTGATATTGAAGGTTTGAACTATATGACTGCTAGATTTATGTTGGTGCAAACTTGAGTTAGAATGTATAATATGGCTGAATATTCCTAAAGTGTAGATGATGTCAGGATCGCTTATGGTTTCTGAGGCATGTAAAGGCACGTTAAGGTGAAACTGATCTGGGAGGTTGAGTTGTGTTATGAATACTGTCAGAAATATGATATATTGACTGGAATGGTGGTTTGATAAAATATATTTGTAAATGAATTAAAATATAGTGCTGGCGAAGTGCAATTTTATATAGAAAAATGAGAACATTGATAATTAACATCATACTGAAAGTTATCTGGTTGCTGGATCGCATTATGTCAAATTAGGCCATGCTAGTTATGGTTCAGGACAGGTGATGGTAGGCTGGAACTGGTTAGTTCAATGTGGGTCCTGTGACTTTAATGTTAATATAGAATAAGTGGAAGCGAAAAACACTTTAGTCACAAAATAAAAAATAATGTAAATCCTACTACACAAGGTAAGAAAATTATAAGACATTGTAGAAGTCTGGTGTGAGTGAACTGGAGATGAGTATTATTTTAAGTTCAATGTAACCTGAAATTTGTAAGTCACACATGAGTAAAATTAATGCAACATAGTTTCCACACAACAAAACTAATGACAAATGGAATATAGTAGCTCTCGAGTAGGTCGAAGCATGCAGAATTTGTTGCTGAATGGTGTGAGGTATGCAGAGAGGGTGGAGCTATGTGTGGAGCTGAGAAGAATGAGGAGCGTGAGTAGCATGTGTGGAGCCATGCCTAGCATAAGTAAATGGGGGGAGGGGGCTGAGATGTGTGAGGAGACTGCATAGTTGTGTGTGGGGTTTGCATAGTTGTGTGAGGAGTTGATTGAGGAGAGTGAGGTGAATGCATAGGTGTGTGAGGACAGGTTCCAGAAAATGCACATAGTTGTGCGGGTCATACATAGGTTCTGGTCTCGATATACGTAAGAAAATGGAAGATGGGAGGCTTTCAGTATATGTCTATTGGAATTATGTTAACGAATTCGTAGACAGATGTATACTAGTTGTCTCTTAGCAGGCTGGAAATAATTGTCATGCAAGTGAAATATCCAGCATCAACGAAGAATTATGTTTGTATGATTACATAGAATGAGACACCAAAAGAATGATAGCGAGCTTCACAAGCCTGTAAGGCGAAATTATCCTCGACGTAAAGTACAGGTGTTTGCTTTGAAGGACTTGTATCAAGCAGACACGGTTGAAATTATTTCTTATGCTTGCAAGTTTAAAGGCTACAAGTACATTCTGGCTATTCTTACCTGCTACATGAAATATTCGTGGGCTCTGACCATAAAAACTAAGAGTAATGGGGATATAACAAATACAATTAATGTTGTTTAGCAAGATAGAGGTCCGAGCAAGAATTTACATACTGACCTCTGCAAAGAATTCTACATTCAGTCATTTTAAGCATTAATGTCAAAACATAAAATAACTAGTGATCTTAAGGCTAGTATGGCAGAACGTTTTCAGCAAAAGGAAGCTACAAGTGGATTGATATATTACCCGAGCTTGTGTCAATATATAATAATAAAGTACATAGGACCACGAACGTGAAGCCTGCGGATGTAAAAGACAACTCTTTACTGCACACTGCTTATAAAAATGAGAAGAAACTTGACCTGCACAAGTCTAAAGTGAAGGTTCGAGATTATGTAAGTATATCGCCAGTGAAGGGAACATTTACTAAAGGCTACACACAAAACTGGAGCACTGAAATATTTAAGGTGGTCGAGTTTCGTCACTGCGAACCAAGGACCTACTACCTAGAAGATGTGGAAGGCAAGGCTATTCGAGGAGGCTTCTACAGCGAAGAAATTCAAGTTACCAAGTATCCAAAAAACACGTATTTGGTCGAGATGGTATTGAAGAAGAAAGAAATTAAGGTTCTTGTGCGATGGCAGGGGTTCGATGCAACTCACAATAGTTGGATTCGCCAATCGGGCATTATGTTTAAATATAGTGAATTATGTATGAAGGAATAAATAAATATAATTGTTAAAACTGAATTTTTGTGTTATTATTTACTAACAATTATTCTTTAACTGGCAATGGTATAAAACTGCTACTGGTGTGCCTGGAAGGCTGTCTGTGATGACTGCGCACATGTACTCTGAGCATGTCGGAACTTGCGGCGATGAGTTGATCGGGGGTAAGGGATGTTGTTTCGTAATTTCTCCCCTCGCGAGGAGCGGGCCTATCCCTTGCGTGGCCGCAGACCTGGTTGAGTCATGCTCCGCGCGCGTAGAGACCTGTCCGACGTGCGAAGAGAGGATGCGACAGGGAGGCTAGCGGGTTACACCTCTGCCAGTTCATATTGTCTTGTCGAGTGAGAAGGAAGTGTTCCATGTCATGCTAGAGGAAAATGCCGACGCATTTGATGATTATAATTCGTCTCACAAAGAGGCATATACTTCCAGCACCACCACTCATTCTTATTATGCACGACCGAAGCAGCTCGCCAGTTTGTAAATCAGCTACACCAGTGTATCCATCTCTACCACTGCATTGGAACGATGAAGAGGACAATGCTGCAGGCCTACCGTGCCTGAGTGTCTCCAAGTTTGAGATTCTATCTCTTCAGGATGAAGGCAGTGAGTATGCTCTATGTTCATCAATGGCCTTATCCCTCGTACGAACCAAGGACCTGGACGAAGTGTGCAGTGATTGTGAACAGGAAGAGTAGGAGGAAGTGACCCAATGTGAGCTACATGCGGAGGTACGGTACATCTGTTCAGGAAGGAGATAGCGATGACGACCCACAACACTAGCCCTTTGTGTAATTTTAATTGTAGTGTTCTAGAAGAAGTGCGAAGGTTGCGAGAAGAAATTCTGCGGATGCGAGACAGATTATTTCAAAACTTGTAGTGTTTTCATGACTGGGAATGTAGAGAAATGTAAATATTAGTGTTAGTGAATTAGTTGAGCTGTGGGCCCAGGTTCGGGGCCAGCATGAGGAAATCCTGGAGCTGCAGCGCCAGATACATGCTCAGCACGTCATGGCGGAGATCCTCCACACTGCCACCGCTCGCTTCCAGAAGTAAACTTTTCTCCTTCGGACATTGATGGGGCGAGGACCTGCCTAGCTGTCTCAAGAATGATAGTGTTCTGTGTATGTAGTGTAAATATTGTGTATATAGTGTTTTTAGTTTTTAAGTAAAATGTATTATTTTTATAACTTACATTGCGTGTGTTGAGAGACATTATTCACCTGTCATATATTTTTCTTAAAGAGCATCAGATGCACCAGTCCTTGTACACTCAATCAGTATTTACATGCTACACTATTACATTACTATAAAAGGTTTTAAAAATTGCAATAATTATTATTGATGATGGTGATACAGCTCTGTGTATAATACTTGTCATGACTTGTCAATTTAGATGTCTGGATGTAAGCATAAAAAATATTTGTGATAAGGGCGAGAGTTCCGCCTATGGTACATTACCCACCACCCTTAAACACATGTGTATACTTGTGGAGTAGAATCAAGTGAGTAAATGGAAAACAAAAATGGCGGCTCAAACCCCTGGTGGCCATTCCTAGAATTAAGTATAATAATCGATTAATCAGTCGAGTGGTTCAAGTCGATTATTTTGACAGGAACTTTAAAAATTGTGGGTTCAATGTAAACAAATGACTAATGAAAATTGGCGGGAGAGGGGGAATTATTCCAATATGACGACCGGAAACAAAATTTTAATTTTAGAATTTTTTTTTTAATTTTTGGAAATTTTTTAAATTTTGGGAAAATTTGAAAGTGTCATAATCCAAGATAGCGGCCGGAAACAAGATGGCGGCTGGAAACAAGATGGCGGCAGGGTGCTTCATAGATCCGCACCCTTAACCCAGTTCCAGTAGGAACCAAATCCCTCTACTCCCCCGCTCTCTCATTCCGGCGCTGCTATATACTCACCGCATGTCACCTCTCACCAGCGCTAAAGATCTCGATGTCGAGCGCTGACCAAAATCTCTCTCATTCACTTTACTAATGGGATCAAATTTTGTGATATTCCTTTAAAACAGCTTTGAATCCTGAATCCTAAGATTTCTGTCTACGGTGGTTTAAATGTCGTGCTAGATAATTGACTAAACAAACCCCATGTTAACGTAAAATGTAGCAGGCAATAGAAGGTCACGTGGTGATTATTCGAAATATTCTACTACTTTTCTACCACGTTCAAGAAAATTTTTCACTCGCTTAGTGCTGTGTCTGAAAGGAGTCGGAGATTTCCTTGTTATATTTCTGAAGAAAGAAGAATGTTGAACTGAAACCTTAGCTAATTATTAGCCAGCCAATCAGACATAGGTATTCCGCGACGCATATATTTTAACGACCCTGCTGTAGAAGCCACACTAGTAACCTTGTTTTTGAGGTAAACTATTATTGTTATTATTAAATATGAGTAAATAGTATATTTAGTTAAGTAGGTTACATTAATCAGTTACACTGATAACAGAACGATAAGATCACGCAGAGTAAAAGAGTGCAGGCTGATAATGCGGTGCCGTATTTATTTTATGATATTGTTACAAACAGCTGTTTGGATTAACCCAGTTTTAACTTCTGCAAAGTTCAGTTATAAAGCTGTTGCTTATGATTTCTACTTCTGGCATAGATAGTTTACGACCCTGAGAGTGACATATTCTGCTATATACCCCAGAAAAATGCACGGTTTCTGTGGGATGGATCTAAAGCGTAATTCTGTCGTCACATCTTTATGTTAACATGTCTGAAATGATTTTGCTCAAATTTAGTACGAAGGTGTCTTCGGTATTGGAATATCACACCGTATAGACTTATTTAAAAATAATTCACGGTTGTGTGGGATAACTATTTAACTTTTAGCATAATTCTATAATTCTCTCGTCACATTAAAATGAAAGAACGGATTTTTATGAAATTTTGGTGTTGTGATTTTCCAGGTCCTTATATAACATATTGTGGGTTTAATACTATAATTAGATAACTAGGTACCTGGAGATACCTAACTGTAACACTGAAAACTGCTTCTGTCATACAAATTATTATATTTGAAATGCAAAATTGTGTTGTTACAGTAGTTCTAATTAACACATTTATTAATACATATAAATCAATAGGGGTAATCAAAATGGTGTTATAGACATCTGCAAATAACATAAACTTAGTAATATTAAGTTATCTAATTGTGGTATTAAACCCAAGGAATGAAATACTTATTACCTCCATTATATATATATATTCGATTTTTTTAATTTTTTTTCTGCGAGGTGTCAACACTCCATGCATAGACCGTTTTATTATTTGAATTGTCATATTATGAGATAGTTTACGAAATTTTGAAAACAGGCACATTTTTTAATAAAATGCCAATTCTCATATTCCTGCATAAACGGTGTTCACGTTAACTTATTTTCGCATTGCCCCATACAAGAGGTCTACATGTCGCCCTATACCGCCCTCCTAACAAAGTCCTGCCCAGCCGCTGAGCAGTGCGTGGAACTTCGCCCGACACAAATATATTCGTAAATTACTCAACATACGTGAGTGACGTCTGCTTACAAATAACATTCAAAGATCGTTACACTCCTGTACGCACTTTACAGATCCTTCAATTATCTTTGAAACTAAATTTCTCGCGGCTGAAAATGGCGAAAACGAGTATTTTTGATGTCCTCTTTACTTGTTATAAATATTGTT
Source organism: Medauroidea extradentata (assembly GCA_003012365.1). Taxonomy (NCBI): domain Eukaryota; kingdom Metazoa; phylum Arthropoda; class Insecta; order Phasmatodea; family Phasmatidae; genus Medauroidea; species Medauroidea extradentata. The sequence continues at coordinate 53,715 of PNEQ01071651.1, forward strand.
CAAAATATTTTAAAAACTATCGGCGGGTTCAACAAATCTTTTTCTCAAATACAGCGACGTGAAATAATGAGGGGGGAGGGGCACCAATGAATGTCTCACAGAGCCGAGTTATGGGCGAGAATAATGAGAAGACAGCACGTCAGTTCCCTGACTTGCGCCTAGAGGTTAGGTTAGGGGAAGGCATGATGCGACTGTGTATCGCATATATCCTTAAATATTCTTCCTGGTCATCTATGACTGCACAAGGGGTGAAATGACTTGGGGGGGGGATTTTAACCTGTTTGCAGAACTGATTTCTGTAAGTAGCATTTTTGAAACCATGTAAGAGAACTAAGAAATTACATGTTACAAGACCAGAATTCTATAAAATACCATGATCGCTGCAGCTAGTTCTCGGTATCAGATAAGCACTTAAAAAGACACTCTTATCTACAGTAAAATTAAAAAGTATGTAATTTTTTTCCTCAGAATTTAACTACCGAGTTCGTTGAAATTTACTATCTATATTCTGGGTTTATTACTTAAACCCGGTATATAATATCCATTATTCAGTACAGAATTCCGTACCTAATTCAGTACAGTGTAAAGAGGTAATATATTCTGTTCAGCCAGAGTTACATAGTTAATTAAAAAAAAAAAAAACTAATATCAATTTTTAAACAAGCCTTTTTTGAAAGCTCTAAAAAGAAGAAAATAAACTTCAAATTAAATTAAATTCATAAATTTATTACATTATACTATTTATATTATATAAAAGCTTGTCGTGAAATTTACTTACCTCATAAAAACATATGTATTTTTTTTCTTAGAATTGGCTATGTTAAGATCAAGTTACATGTTGTATTCTTATTTATCTATAGACTACAGGTAAATCTCGCGACAAGATTTTATATCATATAAATTGTGTACTGTAATAAACTGGTGCGTTTGATTTAATTTATAGTTTATTTTCTTCTTTTTAGAGCATTTAAACAAAAACTTGTTTTAAAAAATGTTTTTTTTAATTGTTAATTATTTTTTGTTTATTTTTATAGTCATTTTTTTCATGTTGTTCCCACGAGTACCGAGGAAATATCCGTCGACCCTCCCACAGCTTAGTTTAGAAGGGCAAGAGCTAATATACAACATAGAGTGCTCTGAGGTGGTAGGTTCACATCATGTGTGATACACTCTGATGTCACTCAGTCCTTCACTTGGGTGTTCGGAGCTATGAGCCACTTATTTCAGCTTGAAGCTTACTTGTTCCTAACGAAACACAGTTCCTGGTTTGATTTTGGATTTTTTTCACCGCCTCTAGAATTTTCCTAGGGTGTATGTCGATTAGTTAAAACACGACCCTGCTAAGTATTACCATTTAGCCGGGCATTACTACACCATCTCCTCAAAGAGCTGAACCTGGACATCATTTTATTCGTATCACTCTCAGCAAACCCTTTCATTTGATACCCATATCATGCAAGTGCATAAAAAATAACTGCTCCGTCATCTTGGGCGGTCCGTCATATTGGATTTAGAATGACAGTACTTTAACCACGCATTGTCATCCAAACTAAACGTGCACGCAAAATTCCAACTCAATCAGTTGAGGATTGCTGCTTTAAGATTCAGTTATAAGATTTAACTCGAACGAACATACATTGCAAGTTAAATAAAAACTTTTAAAATATAATGCTTCGTAGTGAATGTTAAGGGCGCGTTCTACCACAGTTTATTTCGTGGTGTTTTATTTTTCAATTGTACCAGATATTTTGTTTCTTATTTTAGAAACAAAATGTGACTAAATTTCGCTCTTATGAAATTTTTTTATCTCTCATAGTTATCTCGCAAAAGCTTGTTAATGTCAAAATTTTCATGTTTCAGTTTGAAGGACTACACTAAAACCAGCTGACAAACCAAACTGGAACACTCCACAGTGGACAGAGACGCCGCAGGCTACGGTGTCACGCCCATAACAACTAAGAATAAAAACTTTTTGCATTAAAATAAAAATGCTGAAATTTGAAATAAAAATTTTATAGATTCAATGTTTTTTTTAATATAAAATATTTTATTTTGTGGTTAAAGATAGCTGAAATTGTAGCCTACAACTTTATTATTCACTGACAATTTTTTCAGTTCGATAACTGAGTTGGTTTTAGTGTCGTCCTTAAAACGGAAACATGACAATTTCGGCTTTAACGAGCTGTTACGCAAAAAATATGCGAAATAAACGATTTTAATAAGAGGAAAATTTCTTCACATTTTGTCTCTGGAACCAGAAAAAAATCAACCGGTACAAATATAAAAATTAAAACATGGTGATGATAATTGCATTGCCTACTTTCAGCCGCCGTGCATACAAAGTACGCAACTTTGGGTCGCCAATACGCATTAATATAATATAGTTATTGTTACTTATTGAACACACGACCATGGAATTTGTCAGAATCTAAATTATACAAGATAATTTCACTTACGTGGCAAATACACTCTTGTCTTGAATGTGGAACAGTTTTCAGGATTCTACTGTTTCAATTTATGAAATATAAAAGTCAACATAGCAAATCTCATTTTTATTTTATTTTTTACATAATTCATTAGCAAAAAAATTGACAGTGTGTACACAATACGAAACTTTTGCGCTACAGAACTCAGTTATTAAAATTTAATCGAAGTTTATGAACAGAATTAAGGAATTAAGTAGAAAATTAAGGATAGTACATGCAGGGCTTAACAAGGCTATGGTTGTGCTGGTGTTTACATGGACAGTTGGCAGAAGGACACATATTAGATTCTAAGTGGAGAAACCAAGTACAGATACGCTTAACTGTAAACAGTCTATATTGGAGCAACATTTGTAAAGTGACAGACTTGGCGTGCAAGCTACAGGTAAGAGCTCGGATTATTGACACACAGCCACACCAGTAGCGCGAGGAGTGGACCATGTAAGCGAGGCGAGAGTTCGATGTCCGGCTCAGGTACTCGTATCTCAAGGAGAGTTCTACAACTTGTTTGTACAAGACGCAGCTTGTGAGACGGGATATGTTAATGTCCAAGTGACTTCCCTCCTAGCAATAATGTGGGCGCCTCGCTGGCAGTTCAAGACGCATGGGCACCGCCTACCTGCACGTCAGAGGCTCAGAAATGACGGAGCTGTAAGGTCGACCTTGAAGCGCGCATCAAATACCGCGTCGCCTCAGCGAGCCAAGCTCTGAACCAGTGTGCAAGCTTCCCGTGATACGGTTTTTACTATGGGACACTTAGCAGTGACCATATAACTTTATTGGTGGAAAGTCTGCAACTAAGTTCAGTGCAGATCGCAATCTGAGTTTCACATACATCCGGTTAGTACATTTTGATGTACGGCAGTCTGAAAAGCCGATTTTTAGCCATGTTGGAGGGCTTAGAAATAGTGTTTGTAACTAGCATGATGTCTTAACAATGAGGTTCCAAGCTTGTCTGAAGTAAGTTTTCTTTTCGTACGTTGGCACAATGGGTTCTAGTGGAATTCTTTCGTAGAAAAAAAATTACCTGTTTACGAACACTCTGCAAAGCATTTGAAGCATGAGGTGGACGGACCCCTTAAGCCCTATGAGTGATGAACCTATCCTTTTATTACCAAATATTGCATATTGAAAGGTGAACTGTGTGTTTTTAAGAGTTTGCGTTTCGCTGTTCATACATTTCAGTATGTGAAAACAAACATTTTTCCGATTTTCTGCTGCGGGAAAATATGCTTTGTAAGTTCGATGGATGTCGTGTAATGTTGTCTCAACAAGATAGTTTGTTGAAATATTGTTGTGGGTGTCGTGTATGAGCGGTGGGACTGTCCCGGGGCTGTAAACCCAGCATGTGACGTATTGGAGACACATAACTGTGTGTGTCTATCACGGGCGGCAGTAACTACAGTTACAAGACTATGTGTTCTGATCAAAGATCAACTGTTGGCCCACGTATGTTCTGTTACACTCGTACAGGTTCCCTGTTACAAGAGACCCGGTGAACGTGCAGGCCAAGGAAGCAATGTGACATAGCTCTCCAGGAACAGTCGCGCTGTGTGCAACATTCCAACCACATAGTCTTGTTGGTGCTGTTGTAGTTGATGCGAACTAGGCTCGAGTGTGACTCAAGTCCAATGATATCTCAACTCCCGATCAAAGACCTCGTCCAGATAACATGACCCACTGAGCGGCCTGACTCTAGAGCGACCGACGACCCTCCTATACTTGCAAGAAGAAGCGTGATTCTTGAGATTCGACGGAGAAGAAAAATTCCTACCACCTTTCTCTTCAGGCTCCACGTTCCACGCACCATTCTAAGGGATCCTGATTATGAGAAAATATTTAGCACCAACTTGTATCAGGGACTTTTGTGCTTCATGGTTGCTTATTGGACAATTAACTCTCACCTATCGTGGGGTTGTATCCGCCAATCACAGACACGTGGTGTCTAATTAACCGTATTGTAATTGGCACAGTCAAATAAGCAACGCCTCTGCACTGAAATAAACTGCCAATAACATCGACTCAGAACTAAAAATGTGAACACAAGACATTGTAACAAGCTGAGAAATATTTTTGCGAAAATCATGGATCACTAACCACTACGCAAGGAAAAACTAATCAAATCAGGGGCGTCATTTAAGGTGTGATCAGGGGGGGAGGCACTGAATTAAAATTTTAATTGTATACATTTTTTAAATTTAAAAAAAGCAAACTTAAGCACATAAAACTAAAGTTTTATTATTAAAGTTTCTAATTTATGCATGCTTAACTAATAAAAAGATGCAACAAGGTCACTGTTGCCGGAAAAAATTACCCCCCCCCCTCCAAAAAAACTTGAAGTGACGCCCCTAAATCAAACGCTACAGATAGCGACCAATAATTGCCACGGATACGCATATTTGTCAAGATACCTGAGAAAGGGAAAACTAGCTGTGTGGTACATAATCGCCGTGCACACCGGATGATTGCTCTGACGTTCGTTTATGCGAAGCACTGTTAGCTTCGGCTTTCTATAAGTACATACCTTCTCTTCCTACTAAGCCCATAACTGCTCTACTCAGGCTGCAGTTCGGCCGATCTGAGGAAGACATCCCGGTAAGAGGTCCACAACTCGGAACAGTCACATTTCCCTCACAGTTAAAGATGGGAACATGTTGGTGTATGGTGGACGTGAACGATGTGGTTTGCTCGCTCATCTGTGCACAACGTTCCACTAACTAAACGTTCCACTAACTAAACGTTCCACTAACTAAACGTTCCACTAACTATCAACGACACTCGAACTGCTCTTCCATGCGTCCCCTGTCATTCCCGCATATTCTCTTACCTAGTTACAGTTACAACTCTAGAGCATTGTACACTCGTCTGTCTCCAGGGACATGCATAACTCACTCGCGGTTACAGTGAACAAATATATCAGTGGCGTATCCATATATTCTTGTCGAGAGGGAAGGGAAGAGGTGATCAATTCACATTGTGCCATGAGAAAACATAAAAAATAAGAAGGATTGAAGCTAATTTCACAATATCGCTCACACATATTTAGTAGGATGTAAATAAGTGTGAAATACGGGTAATAACAAACATATAAACATAATGACTGGCACATAAACAATAGGGATAAACTATGTGGGAGAATAGACTACAATACCATCAGTTTCCCCACATTCCAGAATATTGTTGTGATAGTGTTTCCAACGAGTATTGTCATTATGCAAGCTATTGTAGCTGGAAGCTAGGAACACAGATATATGTGTCCAGGAAGCAGTGTCAGGCTGGTGTGAATGGAGCCGTGTACTGAGGGCAGAAGATGTGACGTCATACAGCACTATAGTCACACACACAAGTTGGTAATGCTCGTGACCAGAGCTCGCAGTTGTGCGTGTTGGCACGCGTGTTATCGGGAAGCGACAAGGCCAGGTTCGAGGGACTGTCGACCTCTTGCAAGGTTTCCACTTCACCCCGACAAGGACATGGTTCTGTCACTAGGCGAGTCGTGTCGCTCACATTGCCCGCCTGCCTTGAGCTGTGCCCGGCGACCAATGTATGTATTATATAAACAGTTCTAGTTAGAGGCAGGACGTGCATTATAATGTAGATATACTCACACCGTAAGACAAAGAATAACGGTTCGGGGTCTTCCTCCGGACAGTTTGTGTTGTATGGAGCAAAATGACACTATTTAAATAATTTTCTAACCAAAAAATGTGATATACTTCTTTAAGAAAATGTATAGTTCTTAGGATGAACTGTGCTTTAATCGGTTGGGTAGGGGCCTGGCTCTGCTTTCTGTTTATCCATCCCGTATACAAGCCGATACAAGTTTTGTCAGTTGTTAAATATCTACCAGAACATTATTTTCCTAAAACTTACTGTTTGTTCCTTTGCATTCCCCCTCCCCCTCCTTTTTTTCAGAACGAACAATCGGTTACAATACGTTTCCCATTTATCTATAACCCTTCGTGGTATTCAAACAAAAAGATTCCAATTAAATTATCTAAATTTTTTATTGAAACTTATTTTCTTATTTCTTGCCAAGTTAACTCTAGAATTAGTATTTTTTATTAATTACATTCATACATGCTGTTGATTTTCAAATAATAATACTGGACTGCGACAATTCTCGACGAAGCACGAACGAAAATAACAAATTATGTAGCGGGTAGAATTAATTTGAGAAACGAACAAGAAAGAATAATACACATGTTTCCAACAAGATTAATGCTGGCCGCGTGTTGTTTACAACGTTTGTACCATCTGAATATTGGCTCGCTAGATGCTGACTTTTGAGCAACGCTTTATGAATGTATTGTACATAACTAAAATCTGAAAATTCCAGCTGAAATCTTCACGTTTTAAACATTCTATGTGGAAAAAAATTACAAACAACAATCCTAGATAATGATGTTCACCTACTTTATGAGCAAACATTTATTCTGAATGATACACTTGTTAAGCCCTGTCTCCTGCGCTAAAATTAAATGTACGAGCCGGATTTCGGCGTCAGGGGTTGTTCTTTAGAGATGTTCATTCCAAAAAATTTTTGCTCACGAGATTGCGAAAACTATTGTTTAGGATTGCTGTTTTCTTAATTTCGCAAATTATCTTCGAGAAGCGTACAATTTTAACTGATGATAATGGTGCTGAATTATGTTTCTTGCCGTCTTACGTAACACAAATGGTATCTTTATTGTAATTGCGTAGGACATGCCGTCTTAGTTCACAACATACATGAAGCTTCGCCGCAGTGTTACAAACCTCAGCATGTAGATGGCTGCTATTGGCGTAGAAGTTACAACGCTCGCCTCGAACCAAGACGATCCGGGCTCGATTTCCGGCGAGGCCGGTCCCCAGATTTTCGCGTGTGACAATTGTCCCGGACGATGCAGCTGGTCGACGGGTTTTCTCATGGGTCTCCGATTTCCCCCTCCTCTTCATTCCGGCGCAGCTCCGTACTCACACGATGTCACCCCTCACCTGCGCTAAAGACCTAGATGTTAAGAGCTGACCAAAATATCTTCGCCTCAGCATGTATGCAACACTACCTACACGAGTCTACCCTGGCTGCTGGGTTTAACCTTATTTGTGCCGATTTTTGCCGAAGATAGCCGAAGTGTGTTCTATGTGACTGCCGACCCATAAGCAGCTACATAAAATCAATGTTCCGCCCTCTCGTGTAGATACATATTTCAGGCATAAATTTTATCTTTTTTTTAAGGCTGAAACTTTTTCTGTGCATGTGTGTTGAATGGAAACATCTCAATGTATGTAATAAATTAATTTGGCAAAATATAAATATGAATAAAGTCCTGAGAGGCAATAACTGCTATACTGTGACTATTGGATGTGATGTGTTAATTAAAAATGCATTTTCAGTATTTTCTGTAAGAAAAATTTCGCAGTTAAATGTTGTATGCTCACGTAAGTTACATGCGATTAATATATTCGTAGTAAGGTAACATGTTGGACTCGAATTTGGGAGGTTAAAGTTTTGATTCCCGGCTCCGGCCATCCTGACTTTGGTTCTTCATAGTTACCCAGAATCGCTCCAGGCGGATTTCCTGAATGACCGACAACTTTCCTAGTTCCTGTCTGTGAGTGAATTGTCTAACTATCTCTATAAACCTCGTTGTCGACGAACTGTAGAGATCAATTAAAAGTATTTGTATGACAGTGGAATCCAGACTTCTGGAATCTTCGGCAGAGTTTTGTTTTCTCTGAGAGAGTAGCAGGGGGCGGTTCTGTATTATCGGAGATAGAAGGTGAGCAGTTGTTCCCAATGCAAGGCACCACGAAGCACGAATATAACCACACTTCGTGCTGCAGTGACTGCTAGCCCGCACTCCTCCGCTCATAAGTGTTGCCAACTTACACGATTTTGCGACTGTTTTACAAGAACTTTGAATTTTTATCGAGGAAATAAATTTAGACAGCAAGGAACTTTTGGCGTGTTTTCAGACAAATACAAGTTACAGCGTAAATAAGCGCCTCTGTCGTCGCCATTTGTGTGTTCCGATACCTCTGCTTACGTCTTTATTGTGGCCGCCTTGGTGAACGCATTTAGTGCGTCTGAGGCCTACAAGTGTGTAGGCTGTATTGAGCGAGGCAACATGCGCCTTACACTAGCCTCTAGGTGCTAGTCAGTGAACTATCGTGCATTCTTCTCACAGACAACTGGCCTCTATGAGACATTCAGCGGTCATCTTACCACTTTATACTGCTGTATTACATATAAATTTGAAGACTGTGTGAGAGGTTTTGCTCAGCTCTTAACATCGAGGCCTTCAGCGCTGGTGAAGGGTGACATGATGTGAGTATGGAGCAGCGCCGGAATTAAAGGGCGGGGGAAACGAGAGATCCTCGAGAAAACCCGCCGACCAACGACATCGTCCGGTACGATTCCCACATACGAAAATCCTGGTACCGCCCCCGCCGGGAATCGAACCCGGATCGCATTGGTGGGAGGCGAGATATAAACTTTTAGAGATAAGTGAGAAATCTGAAACGGTTGTACATACGTGAAACATTCTTTGAATGCAATATATAACTAGACGTCGTTTACGAATGTTGAGTTGTCGTGGAATAATTGTGTAACTTTTGCAGCTGAGCACATCAGTCTACAGCTTGAGGCAGGCGGTAACCTTGAAGATATATTTTCCTACATTTATTGATTTTATGTTTGCTTTCTTGTAATGGATTTTACTGACTTCATTTTGAAATTCAGAGCCAGAAGTGACATACGTCATTACTTACCAAAATTTTTTATGTATAGCTGATCTGACTTACTTATATTTATTGATGGTAGACTGAACTCTGCACATAATTAGTTTATCTCTAATTACAATTATGCGTATCAAAACGATATGGATATGTAAACAAATATCATATTAAAATAACTGATAGCAAATTGTCTATTACCTACCTAGTTTTCTTTTAAAGAATTTACATAGCAACTATGCTATAGCAAAGTTTAACTAAAATAATTATTTAAAGGAAACGTCCCCCTTAATGCTCGTGTGCCAGAGTGAGAGGGGGAGAGGGTAAGATAGAGAAGGAGAGAACAGAAAGAAGACAGGAGCCAGAGTGAAAGAGAGATAGTTGGCACAACAAACACAATGAAGTTGATATTTAGTCAGTAGAAATTATTAACTAATGAAGCTTACCATAACATCCTTCTCCATTAACACAAAGACAACCATGACTATTGATTTAACCTTCCTAGTAAGCGCGGGAAAATGTCATTGCATTATTCTGAACAACAACTATACGTAGTTGAATTTAATAAAGGGAAGCATGAAATCGCAGAACTAATGCCTTTGGGCTATAATAATTTCTCTGAAAATATTAGTTACTAATTATTTTTACATTCAGAAATTTGGGGCACATACTTATTTCCGCTAAGACAATACATCTGCATGTGCAAGTGCTAAACAACTCTGCCGAAAGAATAAGAACAATATCATTTTATATATAATACGTATCTACACATATAAAAATACTTATCGTAATTTTGGCGGCATTAGTAAACGGTTTTAACGGATAATAATTATAGGACGCGAGAGGTCCGTACTCTTACAACCCCTGGACAAAGTATGAGTGCCTGCATAGTGATAAGCACGTTACTTATGTACTGACTATAACATAATCTTCACAACTAACAGTCCATGTTTAATACAATATCTTTAACACGTCACATGTCGTATTTTTCATCCCGAAGCTTCAAATGAAGTTGGCATTGAATAGATAGTGGCTAAGTTATAAGAACGACACCGCAGCAGTCAAGTTTCCTGCGAGAGGTTTCACTGCACTGAATGTTGTCTAGTATTTGCGACTCTGATATGTTCTAACATTTCTTGCAGGTTTGATAGCTCAGATGAGAGATGCAACAAACAGAACCAGATTTTTAAGAAGTAACTGACATACTACCGAACAGTGTTGCATACACACGCACACATGCATAGAAACACAGGTTTTTTTCGCTTCTGAGGTTTTCTTACTAATTGCGTGATTTTATGTGAAAACTACGATGCTGGCCGACTGCGGTTCCGCCGCGTGGAATAATTTAATGTAAACAGCAACTCTGTTTCAAATATTGGTTAGTGTTTGTACTTTCTTGTCATGCCTTAATCGGTTTCGAATAAATATTTTTAAGCCGAAATCAGTCTATTTTAACCCACCTAGGCAAATTTAAGTAATGTATTATTTTCCTTCTTGACAGCTAAATTTCGTAAACTAACTGAAACTATATTTTGTCATTTAAGTATTTTTAAAGCAAAAAGTATGCCGATAACTTACCAGGTTAATTCGGTATCAACAATAACTCGAAAACCTGACTTACCCTCCCTCCCCCCAATTAGTCAACGAAAAATAAAATCCTGAAACCACTTTATGTTTGTTAACTGCAGACTTGTATCATTTCAGACGAACGCTTCAAGGTAGGTCGTGAGAATCCTCATGTGAGTTCAGGCCACGGTCGTAGAAGAACAGGTCTGGACACTCGCCTGGAAACTTGACCTCCTTGTTGTTTGGCTGCAGTTCACCAAGTTACCGATAATACTATACATTTTTGGCGCTGCAGTTAGGGCGGTCGGCTCAAACTCCGCCCGCTTCTCTCCCACTAAGATAAACAATTTATGAAAACGTAATTTTTATCAATGTATGAAATACTTCCTTCACTCACTATTTAAAATCAAGGCTCCAGCAATCTTTATTTACTTTATAATGTTAACAATTGAAAAAAAGTGATTGGAGTTTCTGAGTCCAACCACCCGGATTACAGCGCCGAAAAGTACAACATTCTCGGTAACTAGAGAAACTACAGCCAAACAACAAGGAGGTCAAATAAAATATATTGGTAGATAGGCGAGTGTCCAGACCTGTTCTACGGCCGTGGTCCAGGCCCAAGATCAAAGAGGTTAACGTATGAACAGGATTGCAACAAATAACAATTTTGTATTGTTTCTCCATGGTCGTGCTAACATTTGAGGAGTTCTGTAACATTTTACTGTTTTTCATACCCTTAGCGTTCTAATTTAATAAAATTCTGAATTTGGATTATATATATATTTGCATAAGCTTATTCTTATAAAAGATTATCTCGATATCTCAACGGATTTGAAAGATACAGACATATGAATAATTGGAAACACGTTATATTTTTTAAATAATTTAAAGGTCGAATTTCGAAAAATCCTAGTATTAGTTTTTTAGATATTCATGCAAGCTTAATTTAAAAAAAAAATAATTTCGATATTAACTGGTTTATGATATATTGGTGATTAATTGAAAACGCATTTTTTAAACGGCTTGTAAGTTGGAATTTTGATAAAATCCTGGAAAAATACTTTTTAGATGTTTATGTGAAACATCATTATGAAGAAAACGTCACCTCGATATCTAAACTAGTTTTTAGGAAGAAACAAGGATTTACGAAAAACATATATTTACCATTTTTGACCTCCTTAATTTTCAAATTTCGCAAAATCGAAAAAAAAAAATTTGCTAATATGCATTGATTTGTGCAAATTTCTTAAGTTAGAAAAATAATGATAGTTTTCCAGGCTGATGTGATATCAGGAATTTTTTGAAAACACATTTTGCCCCTTTATATACCCTTAGTTTACGTTTCTGAGTGCGTCCCTACACATCAAGGGGAAGGTTTGATTGATGAATGAGTTAGTCAGTAAGTGAGTGGTATCACACACACACACTCACACACGTGTGTGTGTGTTTCGTCAAAGTATTGTTACAAGTTTGAGACATAAACTTTATGTGTGGGCAATTCCCATGAGTTCTTTGGGATAGAGGTCTAATATTACAAATGAAAGAGTTAAATTAAGTACTGGATTTAATAGCTCACAAAGCTATGAAATACACAAAACAGTAATCAACCAGAACTCTCACAACACAATTAGTTATGCACACAATTACTCCTGTGTC
>PNEQ01071652.1:0-33501 GCA_003012365.1 Medauroidea extradentata
ATGATATATCAAAATAATAAGAATATTCTAGTCATTTAAATCTAGAATACAAGATGGCGACTGCCATGACGAATGTTCTAGACCAATTCCCAGAAGGAATGATAGAGCATGACCTTCCAGAAGACAAGATGGACGCGTCGACAAAATGGCGGCTCCCTGTGACAGCCTCGAGCTGACTCGCGAAATTGAGTCAGTTTGCAGCTTTAAGCAGCCGGAGGGTCAAGGTCGATTTTGGGTCAATGACTCGGTGGTTGGAGGGAAATTTGGAAAATTTTGAGGGAAAAAAGGGAAATTTTGAGTCAAAATGAGCAGATTTTGAGGGAAAATGGGAAATTTTGAGGGAAAAAAGGGAAATTTTGAGGAAAATTCAAGATGGCGGCCGAGGCTCCGAGCTCCGACGCCCCGCGCCCCCAAAGTGCACCCCCTATTCCTATCTACTCACGTACAAATTACGTTTACAGATTTAGTGCAACTGAAGGTTATTTATTTAACACAGAATTATCGAAAACCGTATGCGCTTTAGTACTCTGTAGAAGACAAACTGAACTTTTTCATGCTGTATTTCCTTACAACGCTTAAAGAAATTAATGATCACTTCTAGGAAAACAAGCACTCGAAAAAATTGTGTGCGAGCGCGAGATATTTTGGTCAGCGCTTAACATCGATGTCTTCAGAGCTGGTGAGGGAGAACATGAGGTGAGTAAGGAGCATCACATCGATGAAAGGGCGGTGGGAAACGGTAGATCCCCGAGAAAACCTGCCGAACAACGCCATCGTCCGGTTCGATTCCCACTTGCGAAAATCCGTGGACTGACTCTGCCGGGAATCGAACCCGGATCGCCTTAGTGAGAGGCAAATAGTCTGACCATTCGGCCACCGCAACCCCGAAAAAATTGTGCAACTATAGAAAATCTGCTGTCATCATCAGTGAATTCCATCTTGTCAGATTTTAAATGCTGTCACACTTTATCTCAGAACTGTAAATGTTGCATACAGTGCTATACATTTCCAACTGCGTTTTAAATAAACTAAATACTTTAGTCTCGTGTTACTTCTCTTACCATTCGGTTTTAATTGGTTTTAAAAATATTTAATCTTGATGACGAATGGAAGGCACTTATTCAAAAGAATGAGTTACATACAAATTGCACACATATTATTAATTTACAAACGAAAAATGCGAACTACAATTTCTTACCGGTACACTTTGCGCAAAGATTTTTTTTTGCAAAATTTTTGTACTTTATTTCGCATTTACTGATAGCTTTTTGGAGGATAGAGGTGTTTATATAAAGCTGATCTAGTATGTTAAGTTGTACACAGAATCACTCGCTGTCTGGGGACGTGTGGCTTAGGAATAAGTCTGGTGTTGTCAGATGAGGAGATATCTGTGGCTACACGTTCTTGTCCCATTATTCACTGTACGGATTTTGGCACCAAGCCCCGACTTTGTAGGCGCTTAGTGAACGACAAGAAGACTTATCGGTGGCTTTATATCGTATGTTGTGTGAGTTTACAAAACCGTATAAATAGAACCATGCTTCGTCGTTCGGCAACATGGCCGGATTTGGCACAGTGACTCCTAAAACTATTTATTTTATTTCATTATTTTATTTACGTCTTAAGTTTTACATGGCGAAATTAAGGCGTACGCCTTTTCTTACATTTAACCATGGTGATTATACATTATAAAGTTCTTAATAAATTAACATATCAACATTGGCAAACTGATGAAATGTGCGTTTACAAATGCAACTATGTCTATTTTTAGAAAATTAATTGCTTTAACAAAAAAAAACAATTTTATATAAAATAAGACAAAAGAAATGAAAATTAATCACTTAAATTCTAATATAATATGATCTAGTACAAACATTTTAAAGTAACAACTTCGGTAAAAATAATTAACAGGTTTAATCTAAAAGATAACTTATTATTACTAATGATTTAAAAATATAAGAAAACTTAATTTGGGAAACAATAATTTTCAAGTTACGACTGTTGCTTGAAAAATACTTTCTTTTTTAAATGGTTTATGAAGCCCAATGTAGAAGTTATGGCTCTTATTTCTGTTGGGAGTTCATTCCACACTTTAGATACAGATACACAAAATAACTGCAAAATTTTGCGATTTATAGGCTGGTAAAGATAACATTTTTGGATTTACGCAACTAGTTTGTCGGTTGTGTTTATTTACTATTAACTGGAAATGCGAATATAAATATCTAGGTTGGTTACAAGACAGAGTTCTATGCAGCAATAACAGTGATTTAAGTTTACGCTTCTCCTTCAAACGCAGCCAATTTAACTTTTCATAATATAATGTAATTTGGTCCCTTCGTTTTAGATTGAAAATAAAACGAACGCAGGAATTCTGAAGTCTTTGTAACTTTGAAGAATATTCTTCATTCATGTCAATTAGCAATAAGTCACAATAGTTGAAGTGCGGGAATACCAGAGTTTCAATAAGTGCCTTTTTTATATGCTCAGATAGAAAGCGTTTGAATTTGTGCAGTGAATGTAGACAACTATTAACTTTCTTACAAATGTTGATACATTGACTTGACCAGTTAAGAGTATCGTCAATGTAAACACCAATATTTTTAACCTTCTTATATGGAGTAATTACTGAATCGCTAATTTTAACATCTACGGCGGCATAGTCTAATGATTTTAGAAGTTGTGCAGTACCTATTACAATAGCCCGTGATTTATTAGGATTTATATTCAAACGATTTGCAGTACATCATTCCTGTATCATTGTTAGACCGTGATTCAGTTGCTCAACTGCCCTACTTATATCGCATGCTTTTGACGGGGGGTGTGTGTGTGTGTGTGTGTGTGTGTGTGTGTGTGTGTGTGTGTGTGTGTGTGTGTGTGTGTGTGTGTATATATATATATATATATATATATATATATATATATACACAGGTCATCTGCATAAAGGTGATATTTACAATAAGAAAGTGATGAGCCAAGATCATTAATAGACTATACAGGGAAAATAATAGTGGTCCTAGCACTGAGTTCTGAGTTCTGAGGGAGTCCGGCTTTGACTGCGGCATATTCAGATATTTCATTCCCAGACTTAACACACTGATATCGGTCGTATAAGTAGGATTTGATCCAAAGTTGGGAATTCTGGGAAAAATTAAAATGTTTAAGTAATTTTACCAAAAGTATTTCATGATTTGCAGTATTAAATGCCTTAGTAAGCAATAAAAATAATATAAAAAAATAGTAAAAAGTTGTCTGCAATAATTTATTCGTTTATCCTTTAGTGTTTCTTGCAACTCCTGTACAGTTGTAGCTTTGTGCAGCTTTCGCTGGGCATATTTCACAGTTTTCAGACACACAGAGTAGGACGACCTGGGACTCTATTATCTAGTTCGCCTGGCTGACTGCTCGAAATGAGCTGTTTGTGTGATTCATAAAATATAGCGCCCTCATATACAAAGTTCGCATACGAACAGCTACTCGAGTTGTGGGCTAAGATATGACAGGTCGCCGTATTGGAGATTTCAAGTGCAATATGAGGTGAGTGGGTTTTACGAACTTTTAACAACGACATATTAAATGTCTATGAGGGTGAAGTGAGGTGAAAAGATAACACAACCTTCATACCCAAGCAGGGATTCGAACCCAGGATCTTTCGCACAGTAGACCTGCGCTTAACGGACTGCTCTACGGAGGCCGGCTCTCGTATACGAGAAGCAGAAAAAACATAAGCTATGTAGCAAGATTTCACCAAGTAGACTTTTTTTTTTTTTTTTTTTTTTTTTTTTTTTTTTTTTTTTTTTTTTTTTTTTTTTTTTTTTTTTTTTTTTTTTTTTTTTTTTTTTTTTTTTTTTTTTTTTTTTTTTTTTTTTTTTTTTTTTTTTTTTTTTTTTTTTTTTTTTTTTTTTTTTTTTTTTAGTTCTCGGCAACTCTAAAGTAGAATATCGCCGCGGATAAGGTTAAATAAAAATGTGATTCAACTCTATTGCGAGAGTATGTTGATTGTTTTAAACAAATTGTTGACACACTACTAATTAATATCGTATGTATTCAACCTGAACTAGCTATTTTAATGCTAAGGCAGGATTAATTTTTATTTAAAACCATTGACATTGTATGTTTAAATGTATAGCCTACTTTTTTGGGTTTAACTGAAACATATAAATTTGTACCTTTTAAAAATTTTGATTAACTATTGACAAGAACGCACCAAAATGTAAATATAATAAACTAGAAAATAATAAAATACGGTGATTCTTCACGGGAAATGTTAACCATGTGCTAGGTTTCACTGCAGTATCTGCAAGCCTAGGGTAATTTTTCCTCTTTTTAATTTGTGTGTCCATACACGTTTGTTATTCGTCTGTGAACATCAGTTAAAGCGATGTAAAATTATATTTAAATAATCGCTGTTCAATAACATAAAGTGCAACAAGCAGCAATGGTTTGAAAATATTGTAGTACCAGACATTTTGTTATTTTCCACTTTCTTTGCTCAGTATGTACAAACTCCACGAGAATTATGTTATAATTATATTTTACAGTTACGACGACTGTTACGTAAAAATAATTAGGTCTTATAATTTACTGGAAGAAACAATTTCTACATGATTACAGTAAGTAGTTGGCCTCTTACTTGAAATTCAACAAAAATTTGCCATAAATGAAACTAATTAAACTACCTAAAATTATCTGCTTGAGATCATTAGAACATCTAAATTTACAACAGGTAAACACTGTGTAAATGAATATCAAGTTTGTTAAAATCTTCGTTTTGTTAGCCTTGCTGAAAAAGTTCTGTTTTGTTATTCGACCCACCTAACAGAAATAAGTAACTTTTCATGTTCAAATGTATGTAATTTATTTTTAAATCACACTTTGGTTTAGTGAAATGTGGTATTAGTTAATGCCACTTTTTAGAAAAGTGCAGCTTAATATTTGTGAAGCATAGATTATTAACTTTAAGAGTAGCAAATAAATTACTCTACCAATAATGCTCACTTCGTACAATTATTTCGTGTGCAAGCTAAATGCAGTTGGGCACACAGGTTTTCAAATAAGCCAGTATGTATGCGAACCTGACCAGTCGAAGTAGCTCGTATACGAACACTCAAGCTGTATTTTCCACTAGCATAGGCCCCCTGGTCTCCTGTGAAACTAAGTAAGCTGATTTTAATAAAATAAGAAGTCTATTTTCAGAAAGAAAGTGACATTCCTCTTTCATTATTTGTGTGTCACTGTCATACTGGGCCGTTTGCAGTACACCACTTGCCAATGTCTAGCAATTGTGATCCATCCAAATATTTTTAATCGCTCTCTAATCATAGAACGATACATGACGGTACAGTAACTTTTGGAAATTTGTTGCATTATTATCTCTATTCATTAAATACCGAGTGTAAAATACATAAAAGGAACTCTTCCTTACTGATACAATCTGCGAGTTCAGGAAATGCATCAACTATAATTTTGATTCAAATTCTTCTTGTGCCAACTCTGTAGTTGCGTGGTTATCATGACAAATGAAGTCGATATTGCTGCTAGACGGAAATGGAATCAACTATTCGCAAATTATAACTGTAGTAACAATGCACAAATCAGAGATTCCAAGGGGGGGGGGGGGGGGACTAACCACAGTAGAAACTACGTCTGGTTTTTGCAACTGCTGACGAAAGGTAATTTTGTGACATGTACATATCTATACGTAGTGGATCTAAATGTACTAAAAAAATTACAAATTATATTTATAGTCACTCACACACACCACATACACATTTAATTATGCATATGCCTGTGTATGTATTGTTTAAATTATTTATTTGGTTGTCTTACGTGCCCTCGAACAGCACAATGTCTTAGTAAAGGTACACGAGGAAAGGCGGTATTATCTCAGCATTACCCAGGAGTGATTTTGGAAAACCCCGGAAAGTCTAAAATTGGGATGTCCAGAGCGGGGTATCGAACCCGGGTCCTCCCTAAATTGCGAGCCGAGTGTTTTACCTGTACTCCACCACGCTTGGGTGTGTGTGTGTTATATATATATATACATACATACATACATATGTATGCATTAGATAATGTTATAACGTTCGTGAAAAGAATGACTAAAAAGGGCTAATGAAAACTATTTGTGATATATTTGAATGTTTGTTGTAATGGGAATTTGTATTAAGGATTTACGAACATACAGCAGTGCTAGAGACACTGGAAATCGTGGGAATAGTTGACTATTTGCTAGGATCCAACATGCTGTATATAACACTGAATGTTTCGTATCTATATTGGTTATGTTTTATTTGAAGCATTGTTTCCCTCTTCAACAAACCCAGTTAGAACTGTACAGCTTGAACACACAGCGTGTGTGATTTGTCCCAAAACTGTTCACACGTGTCACGGTTAATACAACATAGTTTATTGGAGACTATCTGAAACATTTTCGCGATTTTCCAATATCTCTAAGCAGTGTCTATTATTTGTTCGTAAATCCTGTAATACGATGATCATGCATGCCACAAAGACCAGCAGGGTAGTTGAGCATATAGAAAAATACTTAAGTACTTTATGAAGAATTAGCACACATGCGTACATATACACATATATACATATACACTTTCATACACACACATACATACACACATACACCTACATACATACACACATACATACACACATACATACACACATACATACACACATACATATATACATACACATACATACGTACACATACATACATATATTATATATACATACATTCATTATATAAATATACACTTTTAAGAATCAAGAAATTCAGTCAAACTGCAACGAACAAACGGACGCAAATGATAAAATTGAATTTAAAGTTAATATGGAATACGACAAGGACAACAGTGAATAGCATACAAATGACAGTGACACAACAGATAACACAGACTGTTTCAATCAACAAGGAATGCCAACAAATTCCGAATTCGAAATTAAGACACGCTGCTACAGTACACAAACAGAACATACAACAAAAACGAAAACAAACACTGAATGTGAAAGTACAAGCTCACCCAAAATTAAATGTGTAATTTTTGACTCCTTAGCATTTTGGCATATTTTATGCAGCAAGTACCATTGTTTGTTGTGTAAATTTTCTCACTTCTCACGGACAACCACGTCTGAAATGCCTATTTTTCTTGCTGATTCCGGTGTACGGGTAATATAGATGTTTCAGAAACTTGTGATGTATGACTTATCAGGGCTTCCCAATGGTTACAGAAGAAGATTAATGAAGATTGTTATTCATACATCGAGCTCAACTGTCACGGCTAAGGGGGCTTATATGTGTAAAATCTCGGTAATATACCTGTGTTGAGAAGACCAGCGTCAATTGTTGAAAGTGTGGACTAAAGCTTTACAAATTGTTTAAAACAGGCATTGCGAGGCTGCAATTACCACTAAAACTCTGTGAGTTGACATACGAACTTTTGCACACAACCTAAGTGGACAGTAGTATAGGTGTAACAATGATGTTATACATTTTTGTCGTAACATAGAGAGGAACGTTTAAAATAATTTGAAACACACTTACAAATACCTCTAATGTCTTATAATATCAACTCCAAACTACAAAAAAGTAATCACAAACATGCACCGAAAAATTATAAAATTAGTTGTAGTATCATCAAATCTACTACACCAGAAATTTAGAAGATTACTAATAATACTGACTGAGTGATTAAGTGCGACAAAACGTAAAATAATAATAGCCCGTAAATTAACATGCACTCCCATCCTTACAGTCATTTAAGTATAACAAAATATTTAAATCACTTCAAAAAAATTATAAACTGCTCCAGGACTGTTTGGAATTACGTTGCTAGGCGGCCAAATTACATTGCCAGTATAACTGAAAATAATAATAAAACCGCAAATTATTTAAATGTCAAAATATTAAGCATTCTATCTAGTCTTTCTTCCCAGTAATTCACCTTTATATTCGGCATTCAAAGTGTCGGATAGAATTCTATAGAAAAGTTTAATGTCAATACCGTTCATTTCAAAATATTACGGAGGCTTCGAGAAATTCGTGAAGCATCGTTACTATGTCCCATGGTTGAAGGACGCCGACAAAGTCGCTGATCTTGCACACTAAATGCTGTAATATAAACGAAGCTCGGAACGCTTCTCTAACGCGTCCGGCTTTTCAACAATTAGCACTGCACAATGGTGGAATAAGTAGCTAGCCTAACATTACAATGACGTCCCATCGTCGGATATAATTAGGCGTTAACTAACGTGACGCAGCCATTTCATAAGTTGCCAACACTCTCTATTCTTCATGCTCCTTGGGAAAAGAGAAACGGTAAAATAAAATCGGAAAATATTAGCTGTACTAACAAAATTACAACACCAAAAATACTGGAATAAATAATAAGCATAACTGCAATGATAATCATAACAAATAATTACCTTTGTACAATTAAATAAAATTAAAAGAAATGAAATGAATGCGGTGCTTTCAATAATAGACTTAGCTGTACCTTCCTACTGAAATTATCGTGAATAGTGTTAAAAAATAAACAATCACTATTATTTACATCAGAAAAATATAAGACTGGTAATAAAAACAATTTCATACCAAAACTTGTCAATTGTAAACTTAAAAACAAGATATTAATTCTGTACTCGTTACACAACCAAATATGGTTTGACTTTCCAACTTTGATGAGACGAGTTGCAAAGTCTACTGTCTTCATATGCCATTCAATTGGGATTCCTGGCGGATGTCGCACTGCCGTACTTGTAGATAAGATATTCAACTTTCTTGTTTCCCTTTGCCGGGTTGTTCAGAAATGCAGCTTATCTCTGGGCCACTATCTAATAAATAGGAACTTGTAATTGAAAACGTTTAACAATAATTCAGGACATACCATTTCCTAAAAATTTACCATAATGTCGTCTGGCTCAGACAACATAAAGCAGAGTTTAATCGCAATGTTAAAACAGACGTCACTGCTATTTTGTATTGTAAATGATGATAAATGCCAACACGATCTTTTGGGTAACATAGTGCCTAACAGGTCATTGAAAGACCCCGCATTTCACAGACCTCTTCTACTTCAACTTTTGATTATAAATTTCGCTGGTAGGGTTCGAACAATCTTGATTATTTTAAGAGCGAAGTGAATTTTCAGGAAGAAATAAGTAAATACGAGGGTAAAGAGGAGCTTTATTGGCAAAATACACATTTTCTTGCTTAATTTCTTTGCTTTCTCCTTGGCGCGTTTGTGGCTGACAATAATTCGTTTATTATTATTCTTATTACTGATTTCGATACTACCTTGCACTGGATGTTCATGTACCTCCCGCACATGGCTTCGTGATTCGTCTTCATTTATTTTATTAATTTTATCACTGTAAGTTATTTTTGCTCTTATTTTTCATTTCCCTAACTATTACCTGATAATATCGGTTTCTGAATCTACTACGCGATATTTCCTTGCAGTGGGTTTCCTACTAAAATTAACCTGAAAACTAGACTTGTATGCTTTGAACGTGAGTATGATTGACATGCTTATTTGCACCTTTGTAGACACGTCCTGTGTCTAGTGAGTACCATGGGGGAGAACTGTCTGCGCTACCCGTTTGATCATGTTCTACGTAGGACTACTGACGTTGTAGTACGTCAGTATGGTCAAAAGCTAATAAATCCTCTCGGGATGTAGCCAATTCGATGAAATTATGTCCTGGCCAATGAGAATAATTCTGTTGAATTATCAATCGATAATAATTATAGTTTTTTTTTTTTTTCATTTGTCATCTTTTCTACTATAAACGGCAACATTGTTTTGTTGGAGTGAAGAAACGAACATGGCTACCAATGGTTATTTATTTAGTTTCTGTTTATGATAATCACGATTAAGATAGTAAATAACCGGTATTTAAAACTGTGTTGTAATTATTTCAGCAGGTTATGGGCCCAGACACCGTGTGTCAGACAATTCGTCTTGATGTTGGCTGTTAAAATTTAGTTTCATAAGTGGCGTGCTATCAGTTGTTATGCCCGACTCGGTAGCTATCTGGAATAATCAGTCATTCGTTTGGAATACATAAGCCAGGAATGCAGTCCGATAAGACTGTAATAATACTGCAAGGTAAAAGCAATTGAAGTACTTGGAGTTTTCAAGTAAAAATAATTTTAGCATCAAATGGCTGCCTTGATATTATGGAAGTGGACAAAAAGCTTAAGGACGAGAAACTG
Organism: Medauroidea extradentata; assembly: GCA_003012365.1. NCBI lineage: Eukaryota > Metazoa > Arthropoda > Insecta > Phasmatodea > Phasmatidae > Medauroidea > Medauroidea extradentata. Next base: position 10,232 of record PNEQ01071652.1, read on the forward strand.
CCAACCTACGAAGCTCACGCCAAAATGTCGTTAGTAGAGGATATAAAAGCATGGTAGATACTAATCACTAGAATGGATGAAGCCTATATAAAATACATATTGACACTTTCAACAGAATAAGAGATGTGGGCCAAACTAACATCAATTTTCGACAAAAAGTCGGAAGTCAGTCTGCATTTAAAACAACATACATTTTTCAGCTACTGCTATGCAGGTACAGGAATAACGAGCCATTTTCAGAATTACTGGAGCTTGCTTTTAACCTCAGACAGTCGGGTGGGGTGATCAGGTCTCGTGTCAAATGTTGGTTACAAAAATTCTCATGTCTTTGCCTTCACTTTACAAAAACGTTCGAACTTCATGGGAATCAGGTCCAACAGGAAAACAAACACTAGGCGAACTTTTTGGACGTTTGTTATTGGAAGAAGAGATATGGCAGTAACGAATAAATTAATTTTTCCAGAAACAGCATTGGCATCAAAAAGTACAAGAAGATGTAATTTTGATCAGAAAAATGCCAGCTTTGAAAACGCCAAATATTTTAGCAAGAAGGTCAAGCTTGTTTGTTTTTACTCTCACAAACCGGGACATTTCATCAGAGACTGTCGCCTTCAAAAAAGGAAACAGAACAGTGAATCGCAGTCTGTAGATCTTCTATGTATGGCTCAATAAAACAGCTGTGCCACAGGCTCTGTGCGTTTGTACTTCAGATCACATGACATGAGGCTTGTGGCATGAGTGAGATACGAATTTCAGTGTTTGATGGTTATGAATGGAGATGAACAGTAATGAAGGCTGTCTTATGTTTACCAGAACTGAATCTCAACACGTTGTCTGTGGGATTATTAGTGGATAGAGGATTTACTATTGCTGGGAAATCAAACCAAAGCACTATTTAAAAATGGGGTCGTAAATGTTGTTGCTGAGCGTGATTAAAACTTGTTGGTTGTGCAAATTAAAATAGGTTTAACTGCATCAAAATCAGATAGCGTATTGGTGTAAGAAACTTGCTCATCAAAATATCCCTCAACATCCCTCAATGATTTGCTTGTAGTATCGGGGAGTTTCAAGAACGAATATTAATTTTTGTATTTATTTTAAACACTAGAACCAGATTCGAAGCTACCCTGCACCACCTTCGATTTGGTTGCTGCACGCTGATGATAATCCACTGCATCAACATTAAACTACACAAATAATTAATTTAGGAACTTATCCGATTCGAAGACAACACAATTAAAATATGAAAGGAGACCTTTACAAGATGTTACAATATTTTCATGAACCAAGAGAAAACCATGTGGGCAGGAATGAGTTCAACTTAAACATGAGACATCAGCCATGTGACAACATATCGAGCACTTCAAGCAATTTACGTAACGCTAAAGTCTATTTGTCATGCATGTTAGTAAGATTTTATGTGAGAAAATTAACAAACACGTGAAGGATTTGTCAAGTTAATATTATGACAGTACAATCTTAGCCAGGTTGAAATTTATATTACCAATGTGTAAATTACTTTTATAAGCGAGTGCGAATATGCAGTTGAGTCTTGTGAACTTATCTATCCCATAATTTAACCACTCGTCGAGTTCATAGAATGATAGTGCAGTTTCTTTATATGACTTGTCAGAATATCTACTCAGCAAGCGACGCAACTGTCAACACCTAATTTATCTTGACATAGACTGCTGTAATTTCCTTAGAGAATGTTTTCGTGCAGGTAGACATTATGTTGATGGGATTGCCATCCTAAGATAAATATCCTATTATTAATCATATTATGATAAGTAGCAGCATAAACACTGACCAACGGGTAAATAAGAAATTATTCAAATGAAGGCGGTAGGCTGTGACAGTAGAAAGAGTGAGCTACGTCATGAAGTTGAAGTTACACACTACTTGTTAAATAAATTGTTGCTAGTAATATATAACAGCCAATTTTAGCACTATGTATGTTTTATGGGGCAAAGAGTGTCGGGTAGGTCGCTTGCTTCGGGCCCATTTGACAGTGGTCGGGTATGTTTGGTGAGGGTTGGGTATGTTCGATGAGGGTTGGGTATGTTCGGCAATGCTCAGGTAGTTCAGTACATGACTGTGCATGTTGTGTTCTAGAAGGAAAAAATTTTTATGGACATATTTAATTTCTTATTTTTGTACCGAAAGCAGGGGTGACTTATGGACACATGGGGTGGCTTTGGGACACTTCAAAATAATATTTTTCGCATATATTGCAGCCATGAATAAAGAAATCTACTTGCGATACATTTTAAATAGCAAATGTCTACAAGAAATGTAATTATCATTTACTCCCAGTTTACACACATGGAAAATAACAACTGTGTGAAAATGGCCCAACATGACCGCCGCTTACGGATATATATATATATATATATATATATATATATATATATATATATATATATATATATATATATGTGTGTGTGTGTGTGTGTGTGTGAATAAATATAAATTATTGTTATTTAGTCATATTCTATTTACTTATACCGAAACAATAGTTAATTATTTTTTGTTTATTTTCATATTAACTTCTCTTCAATTTTAAAAAATATTTTTTCCGTTATTTATTTTCTAATTTATTTTATGATTTGTATTCTGATTTTTAAAAGAATTTATTTACATTTTTAAATAAATTTTTGTATTTAATTTTTTAAGTAATTTTTATATATTTTATAAATTATTGTTGTTGTTTCCTTAGTTACTTATTTTCTCATCTTACGACTCGTATTTATGTATTAATTTTCTTATTATTAATTATTTATTTTTCTTCTTTTTGCAATATGTGTAAGATTATTTTATTCATTCCTGTAAGAAGAGTTGACTTTGAACACCCGGGGTGACTTTGGACATGTGGGGTTATTTTGGGACATTACAAAATATGCTCTAGTTATAAATATTTTAATTTAGTAGCGATAAATTTCTAATAATTGATGTCTGAATTAAATTGATATTTGCCACAGTTAACAATAACGAAAACTTAAAATAGTAAATAAAGTCTCTTAAAGTCACCCTACGCTTCAAATCCCAGCCCCGTTTACGGTGCTAATTTTTATTTATTTGCTATTTTGGTTTATATTTGTTTATATTTATTTACTTTTTTATATATTTGTAAGTTGTTTACTTTCTTATTCGCAGATTTAAATAATTTTTTATATTTATGTGAATGCTTCTTATGTAGTAAGTTATTTACTATGCGGTCAGTCGTATTTAATTTAAATTCACCTGTGTCACAGATGTAAAATAAGACACACATTTGGTTTTTGTTACATTTTATATACTTCTGACTATACTTATATCTAGGAATCGATTTATTATTACTTATGTATTTTTTATTTCAGTGTTCAGACTTCATTTCTGGGTCACAGTATCGTACATCGATATTTATACTTCTGTATTTGATTTCTCTTTTAGACTTCTCTTCACTTTAATACACCACCACCATTTGATATATCTTATATACCTCAGTTATCAAAATTCAGTGCCTGATGTATTCATTTTACTAAACCATTTAGATCCTTCACTCAAATTTTCTATAAGCAACATTTTACAAACTAACTTTCATGCATTACAATTTACTCTAAGTACGCAATCCGTATCTCTAGCCTCACTTATCATCTAGATAAACATGTAAAGTGAAAATTTTTTTCTATGGAAACTCGTGTGCCCCATTTATAAGAAAAAAATAATCTTACCCCTTTCATAGACACTTAATGTAAAAAAATTTAAATTTCAAATAATTTATAATTAAAATATGTTAAAATATTTACGTAAAAAGTATTGCTATGGAGAATACATTTTGTGTACATAATTTTTTTCATTGATTGATACAACTTCAAGCATTATTTCTCCCAAAAGTTAAAATGTATAAGAAAAATACGTAGTTCATCTTTTTGATGTAAAATTTTCCTTCAGTTCCTGGGTAATGTCATATTATTTCAATTTCATGTTTATTGGAATAATCTCAAGCTTCTCCCATATGGTTAGAATGTCTGCGCTTCTCCGCCAGTTCATTAGGGTCTTCAGAAAATTCGTAGCCATTGTGTTGGTCCTCCTCCATCTTCGAATAAGCGTTTGTTGCCACTTCACTGGTGCTATCCATGAGAGTGTCAGGACAATCTTCGTCAGATTTGACAGCGACACAGTATGTACTTTTCAGGACTAACTGTATCTAGGTTCCCATTCTTATGCGTGACCGTAATTATTCTGCTACAGTTGATTTTCACCACTGCAGTAGCCACTAACTTGGTCATTGCGTTCAACCAATACAACTGCCTTCTACGACCGGCATGTTCTTGTTCTGGAAGCAGACTTCCACTACACATTCCGCCATGACAACTGTTTACCTGACGTCACACTACGCACTGAGCTGGCAATCAATCCTACCAACTCACGCAAACGAAACCAGGCGTGCACCTACCTAGTACATAACACAATGTTAATTACAAGTCAGATTGCACTTAGTTCTTTTACCACAGAAATATTTGATGACAGAGTTTAACTAAGAAAGTGTGACGCTAAAATCATAATAATGCATTTGGTACTACAGGCGATTTGGAGTGAAGTGAGCACTCTTGAAATATCTTAATATTTTGTTAAGCCAATTTGTATCTTGCCACTGCATCCAAGTATTAACATTGTCACATGTTTCCGTTTGCATGGGCCTGTACAATTTACTCTATTACTCATTAAATACAATGTTTAATAACTGATATCAAAAGTAGTCTTAGACATGAATACCTAAGAGTCAATGTCTATATAATACGGGTTTATGGAGCTATAATATACGAAACGTATAACACATGTAATGTGACATGAATTAATGTATTTATGTATCTTCCCTAGCCTCATTTCAATTGTATTTACTCAAATGTGATAAGTTGTAATAGGTTACGTGTAAATGTCGATCAATTCATGCTATTTTTCTCTTAACAGTATTATTGGACCCGATTTGTAAATAAATAGTGTCACGAACATTTAGGAAAACAGTCACGACACCATTTTAAATTGAAGAATACGAATGCTCGTCGTTAAGACAGTCACGCGTTAAATGTCTTTGTTTAAATATAGTGAAATGGACTTAAAACATTACAGAGTAGCCTCCCTGCTACCTCATTAGAGCCGGAAAATGTTTTATTATGTTCGCTGACCTGTAGGCTAATCGCCAATAATATGTGTGTACTCAAGTAGACATTAGCAGCTTGTTGACTTATCGTTGACACAGTTAAACACATGATTGGGTCCGCATTTGTGTACTTGTATAATATCAGCTCAGCATCTTCAAGGGGCGACAAATAAGCCTAAAACCGATTGCTAGAGATGGTGAAATTTCGCGAACCCAATGACGGGCATGTCAGAATAAAATATTCTATGCATACTCAAGCCCTGTCTATTCGTTCATTGCCTGCTGTTCTTGTGAGTAGCAGCTAGTGGACAAATGGTACGGGACTTGAGTATGTATAGGATATTTTATTCTAACATGCAGGTCATTGAATTCGCGAGATTTCACCATCTTTACCTATTGCTTAATGTTAATCTACAAAGAATTTACAGTCGTTTTGAGTCCTAGCTTGTACCTAAAAGAAAACACGAATTCTTCAGGTCCATACTTATTAACCGCGAAAAGTTCCTAGGCAGCGAGATCAAACCTAGAACGTAAACGTTTTACACGCCAAACATTATTACTGTCGACATTGACTATACCGTCTATGCATAACTGAAGCATCGTAGGTAAATAATGTACGTACAGAACAGGCAGAATTGTTATATATTTTTGCCGAAAAAGAGTTAGGGAAAGAGGCGTGCACTATTATTGTTTACGATACGGACGGAGATTTTTTTTTACTCCGATCACGGTAAGACGGTGGTCAACTCTCATTTGACGAGCTACATTCTGTGTACTGGTAGAATAAGAACCTTCAAACACAATATGTGAAACTGCTTCTTCAAACAAAAGGGTCCGCTCACATCCGACTCGACTCGTGTGATGTGTGTTGGCACATAGTGAACCGTAATCGTGCAGACGTTCGTCAATATTTGCAAACATTTGGTCTGAAGGTAAAGTTCTGTTCAGGTGTCACTCATGGTAAATTCTCTGTGCCACAGGTGAATTGCCCAAAGCAGCGTCGGTAAGTTCATTCCATACGCGTGTAGTGGCGAAACCGATCACCTTATACCAGTGGTTCCAATGATCACAGAACTCGTGAGTGTGCATTTACAAAACAATGTTTATCCGCACCCTATATAGAATTGGAATGAGTATATTTAGACATAACTATTACAAATTTATCTTGCCTCTTCCGCAGCTGCGGGACCACGATGAAAGCCTGAATTTGCTGTATTGATGACAAATTGTGCGAAAATTATACACATTTTATTATTTGCTGTATCGATGATACATTTTATGAAAATTATAGACAAATTTTATTGTCACGTGCCAGTATATGGCATCGTACTTCCTAGCTCAGAAAAAAGTGCTGATATTTTGCCAAATTCATAATCTATGCCGTCACGCCCTAGCAGATACCCATCGAGGTAGTAGTAAGTGCAGTTAAGACTGCCTCATTCCATTCCTGCCCCCCCCCCATACTCCATCGGTTCCACCTGCTGGAGAGATATGCTATGCTCGGTAACTGGCCAAAATTTATTCTGCCAGTATTACAAGAACAGAACGTGAAACACTAAAAGACTTGTGCAACAATAAAGAAATCTGGATGTTTAAGCTGAAAAAGTAATGCTACAGTAATATTAAATGTGGAAGACCATGGAACGAAAATCACCAGTATTCTGGCTGACCTAATTTAAGAAATCATCAACCGCAAATATAGCAGATTAATGGAACTGAAAACAATCAAATTTTCACCAGATCTTCCTTACCAGAGAAACAAAAAAATCTGCTAATAGTAAAGGTTGGAAGGACCCAATCATTCTACGACCTACCTAAAAATAACTGACCACTGCGCCCCATCCTTGGTGTAATATGATCAACAGAGTCGTTATCCAAGTACTCAGCTCAACGAAACACTAAAATCAATTCCGCCGACACCAAAGTCTCTTGCCAAAAATTAAACACATTTGTAAAGAAATCCTACAGCAGCTACGAATTAATACATTCGATGCAGTCTCGAAGTTTAAAGAACTTTCAGACGTTCTGAAAATGATTCAAAACAATTTGGCCAAGAGCCCCCAAGCAAGCAGGCAGCTAGGTTGGGAGACCACTGTGTAACCTCAGAATTCTTTTCATACAAGAATAATATACAGAATGTTACAAAATTCCATGTCAATATTCTAGGGAAACAATCCTCACGTGTAGAGTAACAAAAAGTGTTGTATGAACATAGGCCCAAAAACGCACCGTTTTTGCACTACAGTTGGCAATACATGACGTATGGTTGATAGCGCGCGGGTAGGATCATGTTGCTGTGGGGCATCATTACAGCAGTACATAACATGTTAATATGCCACACAGTACGCTACTAACACACATAAAGTAGGAACAACTGTGACAAAGCAACATAATCCTGCCAGCGCACTATCAACCATACGTCATGTATGCCAACTGTAGCGCAGAAACGGTGCGTTTTTGGAACTATGTTAATATAACACCTTTTGTTCCTCTACACGTGAGGATTGTTTCCCTAGAATATTGACATGGAATTTTGCAACATTCTGTGTTCTACAAAACGTGCTGCCTCTTCTGATACCAAAAATCTTCATAGCAGATTAAAAAAAAAAAATAAATCAAGTCCAGCGAATATAAACTTAAATATTAGTTTATATACGTAGACAACTAATTTGTTATCTGGGCCATGAAGAGAACAATCTGAAAGTTCTTCCGCAAATCAACCAACATAGATAATACCAGAATGCCAAATTCCAACAAAAAATTACACAAACGAATTGTCATTTTCATCCTGATTAATTAGGCCGAAAGTAGCAATGAGTAGTTTTCGCGAAAAGATTTTTGCCCCACTTTGTTTCAGTGTCTTACGTGCACACCTGCAGTTCAACTTCATGGCTATTGACAGAGTGTTTTTGTGCACAGTTGTTATTCATTTGACTGTGCCAATCAGTACACGGATAACTGTCACACATCACGTCTGTGATTTGCGGGTTTAACCTCCACACGCTGGGCGTTACGGCATCCAATCACTAACCACATAGCAAAGATGCAGGCGCGCACGTAAGGCAGTGAAACAAAGTGCTGCAAAATTCTTTTCGCGAAAATTACCGGGCTCTAGCAATGAGCCAAATAAAATTTGCGAATAATGAAATCGCCTTACCGCAGCTCGACTAGAGGCCAGTGGGTAAAAGAACAAAGACATACAGGAAATCATCAACATGCAAGAAAAACTGAAAGAGAAGAGCAAGAAAAATAAAACAAGCGATTCTACCATTGGTGTAAGGATTAACCGACCGAATAAACCAATTTGTGAACTGGCGGGGGTATATAATGTACCACATTCCTGAGTTTTAGTTTCTATAAGTCAAATAGGAAAAGGACAATGACAAGAATAAAATACCACTTCCAAGATAGCAAAACATGAAAGTCGCAGATCAGCAATAGCATATCATTCAACGATATAAAGCATTGTTTGTATTTCAGTCAGTCCGAAGATAAAATCAACAAAAACAGATCAAGAAGCTATCGCTATATTGAAACATCCTGGCTACACTAAAAGAGATGGTGTATAAAAGACGAGTGAAACCTGGGATTAACTTTTAAGAAAACACCGATCGTGGTGGAGCAGAACCGAGCTTCAAGCTTGGTGGAGCAGCGGTAAAACTACCGCATCGCATTCGGGAAGACCCGGGTTTTATCCCCAGCTTCGGCCATGTTGATTTCGGTTTTCCAGGGTTTCCCGAAATCCTTCCAGGTGAATGCTGGGATAATTAATTAAACAGGTCCAGGCCAACCCCTACCCTTTCTCCCCTGTGTATATCTGCAAAGCCTTGTGACGTACAAAGGCACTAAAGGCGTCCTAATAAACAATCACTGTCTTCTGTAGTTTAATATCGTACACATCTTGGTTGAGAAAATATTTTATTTATTGTAAGTGTATACGATTTGAAAACAGATTTTCTTCTGCAATTTTTAAAAATGCCTGCAAGTTGTTAATTAGTTCAACATTTTTTTTTAGTCTTATTTCAAATAGAAAAAATCACTTACTGTCTGTGTGTTTGTATGAACGTATTTGGGTTTTAGTGTTTGTCTATGCGTGTGTTTCGACGTTTTTCAAAGCTTATGATAAGAACTCATTCAGTTAAAAGTTTTTTAAGTCATATTTCAGGAACCATTGAACGAAGTTGTTGTATGTTTTGTACTTACATGAAACAAGGTTAAAAGGCTCGCAAACTTATATTTGAACGATTCCAACAAAAAAAAACAGTATTAGCTGTTGTCAACAAACGTATAGTACGTATACAAGTACGAAACGACAAAATAACAGTCAAAAAAGCATACCAGAATAATGAGAACACAAATTCATTCTGAAACGGGATACAGTCGTAGACGTTTTCATTTTTTTTTTTTTGTTGTCATCCTATGGGATACGACTTTATTCCATACCCTGGATCGTACGTGTGTTACATGTTTGTTGACAACGGCTAGTACTGGCTTACCATTTTTCACTTTTTGTTTTATTGTAGGTTTATTCTGCAGTACGTGACATCCGCTTGCAGTGGCGTATGTAAACAAATCGGTTCAGTTTATAAATCCTTAATATTTTTTTTTGCCATTTTAAGTTCAGATGTACAGAGATGTTGGATATTTACCAAATTTTTACTACATTATAGTAGTTGGATTTGCTAGCATACAAATTATATTTGGGAAGATATTTTACCAAAATGTTAAATTTTTTAAAGCATTTCAGAGCAACTATATAAAATTACTATTAAATTAGCATTACCAAGAATTACGCGCCTCATAGTTCCTAAATTTAAAAACTGCAAAATCTGAACAGGATGATTTCATAAGTAGTTTCTAATAGTGACAGAGCATATGCGATAATGACGACATTAAACATTGGCAAATTAATGCAGGTAACATACTATTACACTAAAGTAATACAGATTGATCATAAAATAATACCCCAACTTTGAATGACAATATTACTAAAACAAACCACAAGCCACGTCCTGGTTTGATACGTCAAACGAACAGTAGAACAATGAAGTTTCTTGACCACAGGTTCATAAATGTTCAATGTGACCACCACGCGCAGCCCGAACCATATCTACGCAATATGCGAACTATTCCATACTGTTGTCAGTATGTCTGGTGTTCCGGTTTATGTGGCGTCCGCAATTCTAGTTTTGAGGTCAACAGTGGTAGACGAAACACATGACACCCTCACAGAAAAAATTGCACGGGATAAGGTCTGAGCTTTTGGGCGGCCAATGAAGAAGAGGCCGGTCATTATCTGCTTCGCGATCAATTCAACGTTGCGGCTTGGTAACATCCATTGTACAATGAGCTATGTTTATTATTGGCATAACGATGATCTCATGGCCTACAGGAATGTAACAAAAATTACCTAAAACTCGGTGCATTATTGGTCTATAGTATTTAAATTTCTCTGAAACAAGTAGAGCTCCAACCAAGTCCTGAGTTACTAGGGTTGGCGTCATTCAATAGTTATATACGACACTTGTTGCCAAAAGAGCAAAAAGTAATGTGCATTCTGCTAGGCATGGTGTATTTCCAGTTGTGAACTGCTTGTGCCTTGCTACTTTCTCTTTACCTGCCACCATCAGTCTTTACCTGTATGAGAATATGCTGGTATTACTTCGCTGTGTTTACTAGCAGAAGACAATTACTAACCGTTCGTATAGATCTTCAGGTTCAAAATATCGTCTTAGTACACAATTTTGTGTGTATTTCCAGACTCATTGGCCACGCTAGCTGCATTTCAACATTTCCATTTGCCCATTTATTCGACTTCAAGTAATGGTATGTCGTTTTGGTGTCATCTATGGAATTATTTGCTGTCAGTGCCGACGTTACAGTTTTCACTGCACTGGAGAACATTCACCCCAATCATACGCCGTACTCTGATTGCAGAGCATGTAGTGTTGCTATAATCAGTATGTTCTACTGTATTTCAATAAATGTGATTTCCAAATGGAGTTCTGAGTTAGTTTCTTACTGTTTGTTCCATAGTGTCTACAGAAATGCTGGAGCGAGAGAGCGTGCAGTAAGTGTTGTGGATGCGTTGTGTTGCAGATACACCATGCAGGAGCGCAGGCGCTATGTGAGCTGTGTGCTGCGCGCATGTCATAGCGATGGTGAAGAATGCTGTGAGCGCCCAAGCCACGAGGTGGCACTCACAGCACGCGGTCGCACACGTCGCACAGGTGCTGTTACCGCGCCCCGCTTCGTCGCCTCCAAGCGCGAGGTTCTCACATCCTTCTCGTGTGTGGAGGCACTACTACGGCTCCACGATCCCGTGATGGACTGGGAAGCGAGGTCACGCGGTGCTGGCAACGACGACGACGAGGAGGCTCTAGGCTGCCGCCGTGGTTCATGCAACCAGTGGGAAGACATGAGCGACGAGGAGCTGGTGTCGGTGAGCCGCAGTGTCAGTCGTGACGATGGCGTGCCGGCCGACTGCGCACGTGATGACGATGACGTGGGGTCGGTGAGTCGCAGTGTCAGTCGTGACGACAGTGTGCCGGCCGATTACGTACATTTTGACGAAGACCTAGTGTCGTTTAGCCGCAGTATCAGTCGCGACGAAGGTGTGCCGGCCGGCTACACGCGTTACGAAGACGAGGACATAAGGTCTGTGAGCCGCAGCATTAGTCGCGACGATGGAGTGCCGGTTGGCTACACGCACTATGACGATGAGGACTTAGTGTCGTTGAGCCGCAGTGTCAGTCGCGACGATGGCATGCCGGCCGACTGCGTGCACGACGACGACGAGGACATGGCAGGCCGGGCATGGCGCACGCCCTCTGTCGTTGTCAGCGACTATTCGGACGATGGCGGCTGGTTCGCGCCTCTGACGCTTGAGCAGGTGCAGCGTTTTCGCGCCACTTCTTCGGCATCCGAGTGCAGCTCGAACAGTGGTGCCAGCCATCTTAGTTACGCCACTGTGGGTGGCGCTAGTCTGCTCACACCGGACCGCAGGTTGTCCGACTGCTCGTCGCTCAGCGACGACGAGGAACCGTGCGATGACCTGTTGCAGAACATCAGGCCAGCTTCTAAGGTCATTAATTCCTTTGTATTGCTCACAATAGCATATCATAATTTCAAATAACTCTTAAAAAAGACTTTTCTCGAATTGTTCCTAATATTTTACGGAACATGTTACAACATCGTAGACAGCACAGGTGTGTCCGAAATAGTGCTACACTGTTATTTGTCTGGATTTAGTTTCTTGGACATACGCCATTGCAAAATGAATGACTGTCAAAGAAAACTAAATAAATAATAGAAAACCATAAATAAGCAGAGTATGCTTTAGTCAGAAAACTACGTACACAACATGAAATTCCAAAATGTAGTCGGGTAAAATGAAACAAGGAACAAACAGATAATAAATGAAAACAATAAAAATAAAAAACCAAGTAACATGCGACACAATGATGAGACGAAACAAGAAACACATTAGATATCAGACACAAACAGAAAAATAACAAAACGACACAACGAAGAGATGAAACAAAACACAACATATATCAGACACAAACAGAAAAGACAAACGACACAGCGATGAGACGAAACAAAAGACATTAGACTGATTCAGTCGCACTCGTGTTTCTGAACCCTGTGTGTCTACCTCATGACAGGAACAGATTTCAGTTCCCGAAACGTCGTAACACTGTCTGTCTGTTTTGTTTCGCCTCATCGTTGTGTCGTTCGTCTTTACTGTTTGTGTCTGATACCTGTTGTGTTTTGTTTAGTCTTTTCGTTGTGTTGTTTTGTTATTTTTCTGTTCGTGTCTGATATCTACTGTGTTTTTTTGTTCAGTCTCATCGTTGTGTCGCATGTTACTTGTTTTTTTATTTTGATTTCTTATTATTTTAATTTATTATCTGTTTGTTCCTTGTTTTATTTGACCCGATTCCATTTTGGAGTTTCATGTTGTGTATGTATCTTTCTGACTAAAGCATACTTTGCTTATTTCTGGATTTCTATTACTTGTATAGTTTTCTTTGACAGTAGTTCATTTTGCAATGGAGTATGTTCAAGAAACTAAATCCAGTCATGCATTCCCATTACACAGTTCTTTCAAAGATCATACTGTTATTTGTGTTAAGTTAGTCACAGAATAGTTAGCATTTTGTTTACTTGTTCCAGAAATGTCACTCTAGCAATGTTGCCAAAGATATCACATATCACATTGTCTGCATGTGCCAGTGGGATTATTCAGTGTGTTGCCCGCATGTGTCAGGAGCATCACAATTGACGTTTTGCCAGTGGAATCATGCAGTATATTATCAGTACAAAGAAGGCAGAGTTACTGTTGTATTATTCTTCACAAACTCAGTTCTATTTCTGACGAACAGGTGTCATACTTGAATTATGGTGATTATTTTTTATTCACATGAACTAATTTGAAAGTGTTTGTTTTACCATCAGAATTTTATATTTCTTAACGAAAGTTCTTTAGGTGTTTTGAATTTTGGAAAAGGTCATTTAATTTCTTAAAACTTTTTCCTTAGTTCTCTGTATTATATCTCAGATCTTAATATTTTATGTAAATCCTTAAATTCCTTTACCTGGATCATTAATTGCGCATTGAAATGCCCCCTTTATATAATACTAATAATACAATTTTTTTTGCAATTTTTTCTATTTTCATTCTGAGTTGTGAACCTGATTCCATGTGTCTTGATATGAATCGTGTTATCTTGTTGTTTTGATAGATTCTCTTTAAGATGTGGCAGCCAGCAATCATGTGCTAGCAACGTTGTCTGCACCAATTCTCAATTCCTTTGAGCAAAACGCACAGTATTAATGTAATAGTAACAGTAAGGTATTATCTGAGAAAAACACTCCATTTATATACATATTTATTTTTACATGTTAATATGGTAAATAGAAAATTCCTAAAAATACGAAGCTTTCTATTTAATACGATATTTTTTCTTTAGTTATTCGATAATCCAATATATTTCTATGAAAGAGGAATAATCGCTATAATATCGCAAAAATTTTATTATTCTGAGTGTGTTCACCAGTACATTAATACTACGTAGCAGCAAACCCAGATGCTACCTATTTCTGATAATTTATTGCATGATATTCTTAATTCAACAATATTTATCTACAAGATGTATAGCAATATTAAGTCCCACATTTTTTATGTTTAGGTTACTCTTATGATTCTTTTTTCCTGGAAACAATGCAAATTTTACTGCCCAAAGAAAATATGTTTGATCTATGACTGTTCCACCAAATGTATTATTCAATTCATGAGGTGTTCAGTGGATTATATTTAATGCATTGTATTTATTTTTCTGAGCCTCCTCTTTCAAAATCTAAGTGTGCTTGATTAATTTTTTTAAGTATTTAATATAGCCTTTCTATCATTCTGAATTCTATACTTGGATGACTGGAAGCTAAGTTAATCTACTTCAGTCGTGATTTGTATTCGAAATTCAGCAAATATTTTAATGTTGGCATTCAGTTCTATAAGTCTCTTAATCTTAAGGTTATCTCTTACCATCCCAAATACTATAAATTTTGACGAATAAAAATTGTTTAGGCTATGTAATGTGTTGTTAGCCTACTTTCAAATGCATTATTAACTTTATAAGTTTTGATGGTACTTTTATTTGTAGCATTTACACATTCAATAGTGTAAACGGAGATTATTTAGTTTATTTCTTTTTAATAATTTTTTTGGGGGGGGGGATGGGAATTCTTAAACATTGCCATCAGAAAAAGTTTTATTTTATTTGTTTTGTTTCCTGATTGATGTTACGATAACCTACATTCATAGCTCGAAATCATTCTTATTCTATTTTTATATTTTATTGGATACCATCAAATGTGGATACTTTGACTGAATCGGTAATATTAATCGACTCGAGGTACTTGTTTGACACTATTTTATGAAGAAATTGATATGTATAGCTAAATATTTCAACCTTTAAGTTTAATCCATTCAGATAAATTTGTCCTTTCTTTACCAAATGTCACCAAATTTAATATTTTGAGTAGGTCAGTGTTATCCCTGCAGTCAAAGTATTCACATTTGACGGTACTTTCTAGTAAATATCATAAACTCTTCCAAATTCATACCAGTAAGATTCAGCGCTGGCGTTTTAAAGGCTATAGTATAATGATAATAAAATATGAAAAAAAATTATTGTAAAACAAAACCGCCAATTTAATTGGTCCTAGGTGTTTCTTCATTCGAGTGTGAATAACTTTTGTTCATTCAAAGTTTAACTGACTCATAATGGGTATTGGTGTAATTAGCAAGGCTTACTTACTGAGATTATACTTTTAATACATATTTGCAATATGCGCTCATGTAGTATTATCTAGTATATTCACAACTGCAATTTTACAAGTGTTTAAAAGCATACCCTATGTTTGTTTATAACTTTTTTTTTTTTTTTTTTTGGTTAAAGAAAACCTACTGTACTTAATATTCCGCCGCACATTTTACACTGCTTCATGGTATGCTTTTACATTATTTCCAACATTTAATAATCTAAAATATAGGATTTTAACTAAGGATTAACAAAAAAATTGCATTTAAATATAATCAAAAATTGAATCGCTGCTCAAGTGCTCAAGAATTTAAAGAACACACATGAGCTCACAAATTTGTCTGAATTTGAATGTAATAATAATGTGCTGCCACAGGGTTTCTAATACTTGATTTTTTTGGAAGAAAGTTTTTTTTGCATTATAGTTGGGAAATATACCGTACGTAACCAGGAAGTCATGTGAAAATCGTAAACTTTTTTTTATTTAAGACTCAGTTACTCAACAAACAAAGGTAAATAAAATATGAACGATGGGAAATTAATATATAATTATATTAGATTTGTTTGTTTTTGTAACCCGTTAGCGTTGTATATGTCCGTGAATTATCTTAATTTTTAATTAAATATACCTGCAGTATCGCAATTATATGTTTGAATATTATTTTAAAACGTGTCTCCATTTTTTTTGTGTTTATACTTACTAATATTATTGTACGTTGATCAACTGTGCCGGAATTCGGATAAATACTTAAATAGAAAAATAAATTTTGTTGATGGTACCAGTCAACTCAGTGGGATATATTAGTAGAAAAAACGCACAATTTGGTTTCTTATAAATAAGCCAAATTACTTTCCAATAACAACTCAATTCAATGGAAATCAATAAAATATGTTAACTTTACCAAAAAACAAAACATGCGTTGGTAGCAATTGGCACCCTGAAAATTAACTAAATTTCACCATTTTTAAATCAAATTGCAACCAAATTTCAACTTCTTTCCCTCCAAAAATTTCTCCAAAGCCAATAACTTCATGGGACATTCATATAAAATGTTAATGTTGAATTGGTGCTACCAGTTGAAGATGAGACATGTGCCCCTTTGAAACATTGAAGGATCTTATTTGGGTTTTTGATTGAATTGATTAATTAATGGGAATTTTTGGTTTGTAGAAATTTTTGAAACTTGTTTAATGCATTGGTTTCGCTTATATATAGTGCAGTTGTCAGATGCTTGAGTTTGTCAGAGTTGTTGAACCTTCTTCGTAGATCTTCTTAGCCCTGTTCACAAGAGTATGTAGTAGCTGTCATAACTACTCCTGTAAACAGGGCTAGGAATATCTGCGAAGAGTCCAACATTCCTAACGTGCTCAAGCATCTGACAACTGCACTAACTGCAAATGGATACAAAAAGAAGGAGTTACAGAAAGCCACCAATAAAATTCAAGCCACAAAAACAGCCGACAAGTTTAAGAATGTAGCCGTATTACCATTGTTCAAGGAGTCATTAAATGCTTATCGCGAATTTCAAGGAAACGTGAAATTCGTACAATACAGTAACCCTCAAGGAAACTCTCAACTATTCTGCCCTCAGTGAAAAGACAAAACTCCAGCCGAAGAACTTACTGGTATCTAAAAAGTGCCATGTTCCTGTGGACTAGTCTACGTAGGCCATACAAGCAGAATAATCTCAATAAGAATAAATGAACATATCCGAGACTTCAAGTATGTGAACCCCAGGTCAGCCATCAAAAGAGATATGGAATCACTCACAAAATATAAATAGAGAAGGTGGATACAAGTAACACCTGGATCCCATTTTTTAACACGCAAAACACAACTGCCTACAAGGGAACAGACAAGAAAAGAAAAAAATTGGAAAGAAAAAAAATTAAATATGTAAATAATAAATACAAAAATATATAAAAATAAAATATATAAATAAATAAAATAAATAATATTTTTTACCTCCGACCAATAAGAAAAAAGACCTCAAATAAAAATAAACATTATTTCAACAGCAACTCGGATAGTGCAGCCGAGATTGGAATGTTGGAACCAATGCTTAACAGGTTTTTGTAACTTGAAGTGCAAATGAACTACATTTGTTTTAAGTTTAGCTTATACGCAGTTCTACCTGAGCAAATCAAAACTCAACAAGCACAGTTAATATCCAGAACATCGAACAAAAATGTTTTTTGTAGTTTTTCTGTCTGCGCTTCACCACTTGAATACTCCTACAGAGGTTGGAATCTTCGACGATGTTAGGATCGCAGCATTAAAAAATATTCTGGAATTTTAATAATAACTATGTGGAGAAAAAATAACTCTATGGTGTGCACAAGTGTAAATCTTATCCATTAAAACAACGAAAATAATAATACAGGTGAGCATCAAAGGCGGAAAGAATCCCCACAATGACTGGATAAAAATCTTCTCATGTTATTAGGGGTTAGGCTACCAAAGAAAGTCATAAAATGATGCATGCCATATAAATACGTCCAATCTGAGAGACGGCTCAATCCACAAAGAAGACTGCGTGATCACGGAGGAATTCAGATTTAAATTCCTATTAAAAATAACCAAATCCTTATATTTGAAAACCAAAACCGTTCTCTTAATCCTTATGTCATGTTTATTGATTTTTAATGTTAACTGGATTCTAAACTTGTCAAAAATATCCTCAGGAATCCTACATGAAAAGTGTATCACTAATAGAATCATGAATCTTACAAGCGTTGGCTATTAAGGATATGCGTACATTGGTAACATACCTACTGTAACTATTAATGGCTAAGTGATCCACTGTATTAGTCAAAATGTTTAGAAGGTGGAAGCAAAAACTATTTCGGATATATAAGAAAGTGCCTACCTATGGTAAATATGAGCAGCAACTGCATGGCGACTAGGTAAGAGACAAGACCATCTCGCAGAAAATTTCAGCGAAACTGCCCACATTAAAGGTCAAATCTCTTAGGTTTATTATTCATCCCAGATTTTACTATACGCTCTTTTTTTTCTGGATTTGATACACATTTATTGATTAGCGAGCTTTGGACGAACGACTGCCAAATTGATCCCTTTTCTAAAAAGATTAAATTTACCATTTGTCTATAAAGTCTACTATGGACTTCTAAAATCATGATAGGAAAACTATTTGAAGTAAGCACATTCTGTTTTCGCCATATTAAGCCATAACACTGAAAATTTTTTAACTGATATTAGTTTACCTTGTTGTGGTCAACCCTGGTAGCACGGAGCAGGTTTAAGCAATACTTTAGCTATTGCAATGTTCTGTGAAATATATCTGCTTGAACAGACCTTATCAAATCCATCAACTAGTGTTTGGTACACAAGAAAATTTTTGGTAAAGTTATGTTGGGTAAACGTGAAACTCAAGGACTCGGACCATTCATGTCAACCCACCTTCCAGGAAATATCTGTCTAAGCAAGAACACACATGTTGACTGCAATGAGGTGAGGTCCCAACTGGTTGCAGAATTATGTTTTGGTGAAAGCTGTCGATTCGTGGTACTGCGTACAGTGCAGTGTGTCCAGGTAGCTAGTTGTACTTGTTGAGAGTCCGTTCTTGAACCCGGCCATGTATCTTACACATTAACTTTGAAATTATCGCATGCACGCTTTTTTATGGCGTGTGGGTCTTCGGAACACCGAATACGCAAATTATGTCTGTGGACGTGACAAGATATGTGAAATATTCCCTCGTCTGTGAAAATTACTGTGTTTTTAAGAACTTGTAAAGTGAGCGTGTTGCAGAATGGTTCTGGCGTATTGTTGTGTGTTATGGTCACTAGATTTTAACTGTTGTACGTAACCTCAACCTTTTACGCAGTACTATTGTGTACGTAAGCGTGTAGAATAGCCTGTTCTTCCGAAGCTCTGCGTGTGGGGATGTTTTAGGGCTCTATACACACATTTATTTGATTAATTTGACACTTTCATTCCTAATGCCCGGCTATCCACTTATTTTGCGATCATAGACATTATCAGGCTCTATGAATGCGGCTGCCGATCTCCTGATGTGATTTCTTTCTCAACTGTGATGATTTAGTATCGTAGCCTTATAACGCGCACACTTTTGCACTGTCACCATTAAATAAACTGAATAAGAAAAATAAACTCGTCACTAACAATCACGCTCTTAGGCACAGGAAGTTAAGATGCCACGTTCGCAATTTCGCAAACTAATAGAAATAAGGCTGCTAATTTGGATGTAGCTATGCAGAAGGGAACCAATCCACAAATAACTGGAGCTGATATATTCAAGGTTTAAGTCTACGGTGTCCATATAAACATTGCAGGAACCACTTATTCTGGCTTCTTATTTTGATTCAAATATAATATTTTAATACTAGTTCTTTTTCTAGGATATACACATTATCTTCACATTCTACTTGGTATAATTATCTCTAAATAATCGGTTCCATTCTGCGTAACCTCATCCAGTGGCGATTTGTACTATTGGGCTGCAGCCCTCCCTGAGTATTTGGGAATTACAGTAAATAATTGTCACAGCTGGTGTTATAGAATATAATTTGTAATGATATATTTTGAACTACCTACGAGCCAAAACCGTAAACCGATAGCGAAGTCTGAGGAATGCGAGAAAGTTTTAACGAGTTACTCGTGTACGCGTTTCGTGCCTCGGTTGGTCTGAACTAGGCAGGGCTGTCGTCTGACCTTGCTGGCGCATGCGCAGAGCGCTTATGGGCTGCCAGTCTACCAGCCCCAGCACAATGTGCCACGCTACACTGCACTAACGACAGACCAACTTGTCACTCAACTCGCTCGTTTCGCGACATCACTGCAGTAAATTGTACCAAAATGTCATAACTTATTCTACACACCGTGGCGCTTCCTACGAACTTTTCACATTTTGCGTACGCGACTTAGATAATTAGTAAAAACATTCTAATATCGTATATACATTTTACTCAAAATCGAGTTGAAACACATTTTAAAAAAATTGGTCTAAAGTAGCATTTTTTACGTGTATGGAATTTTTAAACCTATTACGCCAAAAAGAATAGTTTATTTGAAATATTCTGCCATAAAATCGCCTCAAATTGCAACAGTTTTCTCGAGGCGGAACGATAAGATTTATATGTTGCTCCTTCACGCCTAGACGTTAGAGTAAACATTTTTTGCAACCAATTATTTCACACGAATTATAACGTACTTCATAACAAATAATAAATTAATAGCAATTAAAAATACAAAGTCAAATAGAAGTGACATTGTTATTTTCATTTTTAAAGAACCTACTTTATAGTCGAGCACTTTACCGAACAATATGGCAGAGGAGTAAGATAAACTCATAGACAAGAATTTCAAAACTTGATTTTCTGTCCGGCCACCAGCATAACCATTTATCAAATACAAAGTCTTTTTTACTGGATGTCCTTTTGAGATACATTCAAAATTTGTCATATTTATGATTCCGCAGCAGATGAGACGGACAGCCATAAACAATTGTACCCTCCCTATATCGGAGTACTTCGTAGTAAGGGGAATTATCATTAGAATTTACGATTCTGTATCTATTATTTCACTGAATTTATTGAGATATTTAGGCGGCTTTTGATATGTAAGGACTTACAAGTTATTTTCTTTTGTTTCTATATATTGGCCATTCACGATAAAGTGAGCACTGTTTAACAAGTTATTTCGAAATTTGTTCTAAGAAAAGAACGGCGAATGAACCTCACGTAAACTTAATGGGTATCCACACATTAGTTAAGGGACCATTTAGTTGAAACATGTTTTTGACTTAATATATGCAAAAAAACACGACCTATTGTGAATTAAATTAACGGTGCAGTTTGGTAAATGTGAATCATTGTGATTTGTGAACCGTAAAAACAACTGAGCTATGATGTCAATCCGATGTCTGGACAGCACTCTCTGATGTGATTTAGACTTGGTGTAACTTTCCATGCAGCTACCCTTGTTTTTCTCCATATACTTGCTACTTCAAGTGCTCAACACAGTAATCCAAAGGTATTTTATATTTCTTAAAATTATGTTTGTGGATTTTGTGAATTTTGGTCTGAAGAATTAATACCTGTAATTGTTTTAAACTGTTTGAGAAAATGTAATTGCGGTAACTGCTTGAAACGTTACTTTATTTCCTCTACTAGGGACTACGGTGGCCCCTTAACAGAATGTTTCTTTAAAAAAATATTAATATATCTACTAAAAGTATAGTCAATATTTAGACACGAGAACTGCTAAAAAAAGTACCATTTTACACCTTGAAATCCAAAATTTTCCGTGGGAGGACCCTCGGACCCTCCTTCTTTTATTGGGAAATAAGTGTTCTTCCTCGTATGCAGTCCTACCTATGTCAAAATCCACGAGCCACGCCTGACCCCATCCATTTATGAGTCGCTATTTCACTTAGAACTGAACAACCCCTTTAAAATTTCCGCGAATTTCTTTTATTGGTGGCAAGAAATCTTTCAAAACATCACTTTAATGTGTTGAAAAGAGTATGTGTCTAACTCAATTAATTTTACTGCTTGGTAACTTACAGCAGACGTTTGTAGAAACGTGGAATATACCATTTACTAAAAACTTAGCTGAAAGAGTTAATTTATTATTAGTTTTCTCATTTAAAATACAGACTTCCGGTATAGTTCACTATATAAATGATGGATAGTATAAAAAAATAAAAAAAAAATCTTCGAGTAAAGATTAAAGAAAGAACAAGTATATTACAGCAGAGTATTTTCAATGTTGAACTTCTGAAACAAAGAAAATATATTTTCCAGAAGAGAAAAACAACATAGTTGTATGAGAAGGCGTTTACTTATATTGCTGCATGGATGAAACTTCAAAATACGATGAGGCATTTCTACTACCAAAGTATGTTTTCCCTAGAAGCTTAACTTGAGTTTTATACTATTGACATATTACGGTATAGTAGTAATTGTCGAGGATGGAATAAGGGATGTCATTCACAAATGAACCTAATATATGCTTAATAACCAATACACGAATGGATATGAAAGTTGCGAACGATCTATATGGTTGATTTATTATTTTAGTATTTACATTATAGTGACTATGGCTAAGATATGAAATGATGGTCACGAAGGCTACATTTTGGAGGTGAAATTATAGTATCCACGTGAACTATTTGACCATTTAAATGGCCTACCACCAGCCACTGTGAATAGAATACCCGAATACAAAAAAAAAAAACCAAACTGTTTACAAATCTTTATATCGGAGATAAGTATTTCATTTATTCCGTTCAGTCTGGTTAAAAATTAAATGGGACTGAGCACACCAATGTGAAAAATAACCCTTCAAATTAACTTTAAAAAAGTCTGTAAATTAAAAAACAGTTTGGTTTTCAAGAAAATAAAGAATATAAGAAACAGAATGGATAAATTGTAGAGCACAAACTGCAAGCAAGAGGAGAAACCAGTTGCTAAATCAAACTTTGAGGATACGATCAGCTATATTTACTGAATCTTTATGACTGCAGTTGAAACGCATAAAAACTCTGCTTAAACAAGCCAATTTATGTTGAAATGCTATACGTGCCCTACAAAGACTTAAAATGTTTTACTTTCAATACAGTGTGGTAAAACCAAAGAATGGGGAGAGTTTTGAGTTGTGCTACCAAGATGACTCAGTTTTTTATGACACAAACTATCGTATCTATAGTTACATGAAGTAGATAATCGAATGTCTGGCCACTTATGACTGTAAGGACAAAAACCCATATGAAATGCTTTTCATCAACACTAAGTTACTGGTTAAATTACATATG